>WITN01001810.1:0-12840 GCA_015025155.1 Lactarius quietus | reverse complement strand
TACTACTTGGTTATGACTACGATAGTAAGCCTTTATTAGTCATGGACACTTACGCGTCGCCGGTGTTTGGGCTTGCCGGTGTTTCAGGTATTATTAGAACGGACTATGACTCATTACTAGTATAGCGGTACTAGGGTTTGGATTCGAAGCTGCGCTTTAAAGCCAGCGAGTAACTGTATATAAACTGTATTGTCAAGACCAAGGCTCTTCAGCTTGGTCTTCTTGAATCATCACCATCGTCTCTTCCTCTTCTCTTCGCGTCTTTCCAATCAGTCGATTGAAGCTTATCCTTTGGGATACCCTAGTGTCTATCGAAGCGACCTAGTGGCAGTGCAACTTAGCTAAGTTGCCCGTGACTTACAAACATTCATCCATATACTCGAGTATCACGTCACAGACCAGTTCAAGTCGAACCAGCGTTAGGTGATAACGCTACACGATGCTCTCCAGTCTTTGTAAGTCCTGGGGTCGTCGTGTTGATACATTGCTTCGTAGAGCGTCCTGGGCAACCCTTTTATAAAGTATTTCAGGGTTTGCTCTGCATTGATGTTGTATCCGGCGTAGCGAACGAGTTGTTCAAATAGCGCGATGTAGTTGTCTATTTTTCCTTCCTTCATCTTGATTCCTGCGTCTAGTTGGGCTTGGGCTCTTTCTTTGCTAAGCACATCGGCGAATTGTCGTCGAAAGGCTTGCAGAATATTGTTCCACAGCCTGTTGTCGAACTGGCTGACACCTCTGGACACTTCTCTTACCAACCATTGGTTGGCCGACATGACCCAGGCGTTAACCAGGTCTCCTTGAACGTAGGTGAGGAATAACATAGCTTTTTGATATTTATTCCTCATTGCCGAATGGCTTGCGTTAACCCCCGCGTAGATTTCCCATTGAAGTATGAAACCTTCGACCTTTGATCTGTCCCCATTGAACAGGCTTGGGGGGTTTCCTATGAATTTGTCCATGGTATTGCCACCCCCTTGGGGCATCCTTGGTGGTCCTCCTCCTCCCATAGGCGGTCCTCCTCCCATGGGCGGTCCTCCTCCTCCCATGGGCGGTCCTCCTGGTGGTCCTCCTCCGATCGGAGGGTCTCCTTGATTTGGTTGTCTGTATGCTCTGCCGAGCTGTTTGAATGGTCGAGGAGGTGGTTCGTTGTAGTCGAAGTCGAATCCTCCTGGCTGATCTGGTTTGTCTGGCCCCATGGCCCATCGTGCTGCTTGTAGGTCTTCTGGGTCCATATTTACGACATGGCCCGTCCTTTCATCGATGACCAATGGAGTTGGTTCTTCAACCTGTGTTTGAGTGGCCATTCTAATTGGGTCAGGGATGTGTAACGTAGCTGTTTCAGTGATGATTTCTTCAACAGCGGGTTCTTCTTCCTGAACGTAGATGGTCTCTGGCTCGTTTTCTATGGATGGAGTCTGGACTCGTTCGCTCGTGTGGCTGGTGTCCGTTCTTGCTGGTGTCCTGTGTTGGAGTTCTGGAGATAGAGGTTCTGAATGTGTTTCTTCCTCTGGTGCTCCGTCGATTCCTCCTTGTTCTTCGATGTTTCGTGCTTCCGATAGTAGAATATTGCAGTTGAGATCGTCTCCGGCTGGTCTGGCTGCTTCAAAATATTCTTGTGTTCGGTTCCACCTGAGTTCTACCCAACAACACCTTTTGTGATGAAAGATGATAGGGTGAAATCGTTGGGCTGTGGCTGCTTCGGCGTAGTACCTGGTGTTGAAGTGTTCTAATACTCCACTTCGTCTGTCGTCTGGAATTGTCCTCCAACGGACTCGATTGATGACGTATCTTGCAGGGGCGTCTCTTTCCCTAGAAGTGATTATGAAGGGTTGGAATTCCCAACCGTCTTTGGTGGTGATTGGCGCCACAGCATGTGAGAGGAGCTTGACTCTAATGTTACGATGGTGGTCTGACTTAGACCCGTCATGCGATGGCAAGTAACGTGACTTAGCAATACGTGTCAACACGTGAAAGTGTGACTTGTTCCAAGGACCCTTGAAAGAGCCTTCCTAAGAGAGATGACTAGAGGCGGGAGAGAGAAACCCGACTAGATTTGATAATGGTACAAGAGAGTCAAGCTGTCGACTACATCAGTCGACAGCTACCTTATATTCGATCTTGACTGTACGCCTTCGTCAGCGATACAGCCACTACTACTAGTGCTTGGTAACGTCCACTAATACTAACGCCACAACTACTACTATCATCAGTCATCGTACAGTAAGAATATCAGTAATCAACATAGTATGCCTGAGTAAGATTCGGGAGCGACTCGTCATCCCGCTTACAAAGATCAACGACGGCAATTCGTGACACGGTGGAACGGCAGTGGCAAACGAAGGCGAGAGGAGGGGAGAGTGCCCTGCCAGTGAGAGTGAACACAGATCTAATTCTGTGAACCTCTTATTGAACATACACCGATCCCGGGCCTTTGTATTCATGAATTTCTGAAGCACGCAACCCCTCAAGCCCAAGAGACATAAATATAACTCTTTGAGGAGGGTTTCAGGGATATAGTTGAATGAGAGTGGGCTTGGAGGGAAGGGTACGCAACTGCCAAGCACAGATAACTATTCTATAACCCAATTTTTTGGGATAACCCGATTTCCTGAGTGACTTAATTATGAACCCCGCTTGTAACGTCCCGGGTCATAGTAAGTATCTGACCTAACCGATAACCAAGGGGGTGTGATCAAGGGGACTATTACTGTACGATGACTGATGACTGACTGGTTGCTTACTGTACGATGACTGACGGCTGACTGATTGGTTACGATACGATGACTGTACCACTGTGGACGATTACCCAGCAGATTAGTAGTAGTGGCGGTCTCGCTGACGAAGGCAGATCACGCGGAAGCGTTATAAGGAAGCTATCGACTGTTGTGGTCGATGGCTTGGATTTCTTGTACCATTCTCACGTTGTATCCAAGTCATGTTCTCTCTCTCTCTCTCTCTCTCATCCTTCGGGGTCGTGACACAAGCAAGGTTTACTTCCAATAACTCCGCCTTCGAGTGTTGAGACGATACTCTGCCTTCGAGCTAGAGTAGGGATTTCGCTAAGTCACCGTGTTCACCTTTGCGTAGCCTAAGTCAGGCTCACATGCAGCTCGCACGTAACACTGCTCTTAGTTTCAGAAGTCTGGCTGTGTATTCGAAATGAGGGGTGACAACTAATATGAAAACTGCTGTAAGCAGAGTTTAACATCACATTATTATGGAAAGCAAGAGTGAGCAGCTTCATTTTTCATATTCGAGATTTCGGCTAAGCTAAGCAATATTTTGGCTAAGCTAAGCGAGATCCGGCGCCGGATATCTGGTATCCCAAATCCGACTCCGATTTCAAATTATGTAATTCATCCCTGGGACCATCGTCCCGGGACCTTCGACATGCAGACACATTCAAGTTGTGCTCGTCGTCATCAACAGCGAGCACGCAGCCAAAATTTGCAATATATTTCAAATAAATTAGCACAAATGAAAAGTTTACATTTCTTAATAATATTAAATAATTATAATAAATACTACAAATCCATGCCGGGAGACCGACGGTGTGATGCCGAATGTGAGGGAGGGGGGGAAGGGAGAGGCGAGGGAGAACGAGAGCGAGAGGCGAGGGCGGAGAGGGGGAGAGGGCGGAGTGGGGCGGGGGCAAGAGCGCGATAGAGTGAGAGGGCGGGAGAGCAAGAGGCGGGAGAGTGGGTGAGAGCGAGAGAGGTCGAGGTCGATTCAGAGAGAGGGCGGAACAGGGACAGGCAGGAAGGAGGATGGGAGGGCGGAAGGGAGGGACAGGGAGGGACAGGGACAGGCCGGGCGGCGGGAGGGAGAGCCAGAGAGGGGATGAGCAGGAGGAGAGAGAGGGCGGGAGAGAGGGAGAGGGCGGGAGGGTGAGAGAGGGAGAGGGCGGGAGGGCGAGAGAGGGAGAGGGCGGGAGGGCGAGAGAGGGAGAGGGCGGGAGGGCGAGAGAGGGAGAGGGCGGGAGGGCGAGAGAGGGAGAGGGCGGGAGGGCGAGAGAGGGAGAGGGCGGGAGGGCGAGAGAGGGAGAGGGCGGCGAGGGCGAGAGAGGGAGAGGGCGGGAGGGCGAGAGAGGGAGAGGGCGGGAGGGCGAGAGAGGGAGAGGGCAGGAGGGCGAGAGAGGGAGAGGGCGGGGAGGGCGAGAGAGGGAGAGGGCGGGAGGGCGAGAGAGGGAGAGGGCGGGAGGGTGGGAGAGGGAGAGGCGGGAAGGAGGGAGAGGGAGGGAGAGGGAGGAGAAGGAGGGAGAGAGAGGGAGAGAGAGGGAGAGGGCGAGAGAGGGAGTGGCAAGAGGGTGGGAGAGGGAGAGGCAGGAAGGAGGGAGAGGGCGGGAGGGCGGGAGAGGGAGAGGCGGGAAGGAGGGAGAGGCGGGAAGGAGGGAGAGGGAGGGAGAAGGAGGGAGAGGCGGGAGAGAGGGGGAGAGGGAGAGGCAGGAGAGAGGGAGAGGCAGGAGAGAGAGAGAGGGCGGGGGCGAGAGGGCGAGAGAGGGAGTGGCGAGAGGGCGAGAGAGAGCCACAGGAGAGGGCAGGAGAGAGAGACGGTGAGGGAGATGGAGACAGCGGGAGACGGAGAGAGAAGGAGGGGGAGACGGAGAGAGAGGGACGGAAAGAGAGGGAGAGAGAGGCAGGAGGGAGGAAGAGAGAGGTAGAGGCAGGAGGGAAGGATAGAGAGGGTGAGGGCGAGACGGGGGGAGAGACAGGGGGCGGGAGAGAGCCAGAGGAGGGGGTGGGAGAGACGGTGAGGGCAGGAGATGGTGAGACGGTGAGAGAGGGAGGGAGAGGGAGGGAGAGAGCGGCATAACACAGGTTAACTATCAGAGAACTATCAGATAGGACTTGACAGCTTAACTTATGATGCGTGCCAGTGGGTAGAGCTCGTATTCTACCTTCCATGTCACTGCGAGGTGGTTCATGCCTCCTTGGAGGTCCTTCAGCTTCGTGTGAGTATGGAAATTTGGATGCTTGACGATATGGCGGGACTTATCAACTCCCGCATGCGTGCTTCAAGTTCTTTTGAGTGATTCCTCTGTTACCCCCAGCCCAGCGATTAGTACATACCCCTCCTTGCCCTCTCTCTCTTGCCCTCTTGCCCTCGCCCTCTCTCGACCTCTCGCCCACTCGCCCTTGCCCACTCGCCCTTGCCCACTCGCCCTTGCCCACTCGCCCTTGCCCTCTCACCCTCACCTTCTCTCCCGCCTCACCCTTCCTCTCCTGCCTCACCCTCTCTCGCTCTCTCGCCCTCACCTTCTCTCGCCCTCACCCTCATCCCGCCCTCTCCTCTCCATCCATCCGTCCTGCCTTGCCCTCTTCCCGCCCTCCCTCTCCCGCCCTCTCGTGCCTTCCCCCTCTCTCCTGCCCCCTCCTCTCGCCCTCTCTCGCCCTCTGTCACGGTTTGACATGTTATGGACTAATTGTCAGCAGCATTATGAGGTCTCGGAGTTCGGGACACTTACTATACGGTTATGACTACGATAGTAAGCCTTTATTAGTCATGGACACTTACGCGTCGCCGGTATTTGGGTTTCACCAGTGTTTCAGATTATTGTATGACTCAGTACTAGTATCACTGTACTAGGGTTTGGGTTTCTAGCTGCGCTTTAAAGCCAGCGAGTACTTGTATATAAACTGTTCGGTAAAGACCAAGGCTCTTCAGCTTGGTCTTCTTGAATCATCACCATTGTCTCATCTTCTCTTCCAATCTATTGATTGAAGCTTATCCTTCGGATACCCTAGTGTCTATTCAAACGACCTAGTGGCAGTGCAACTTAGCTAAGTTGCCAGTGATTACCAAGATTCATCCGTATACTCAAATGTCACGCTGCAGATCTGTTCAAGTCGAACAAGCGTTAAGTGATAACGCTACATTAAGACCAAGCTTCAACGTGGCGTCATCAAAAACTACTCGAGACCGTTGCCAGAATTGTGACGACTTCTGGTTTCAACACAGAGGTGTTGACAATGTACCACAACGATTTCGCAAGAATACAGAATACTGGTATAGCACGACTACCGGTATAGCACGACTACAGGTACTACAGGATACCACGCCAAGAGTTGAGAAGACAACCGGACTGTCGCAGTTGAGTTTGTTTACGATCGATACGTTTGGGTTGAAGTTTGTTGGTTTCAACCTCAGAACGGAGACGGAGAGTGGGAAGGATTTCGAGTAGCCTTGGAAGATCTAGGCTGCGACATCTACATCAATGAACTTACACAGGAAGAAGTGCGAGAATTGGAGGCCACTAACGAAACCATCAAACCAATGTCCACCACACCACCCCCATCACCAAGTACCAAGAGTAACGCATCTCTTGAAGCAAGATCAGATTCTCCATCACAACAGGGGGTCAATTTAGCAATCGCAACAGAATCATTATGCCTAGAAGCAATGGCGACACTCACCTCTCATGTTCAAACTCAGGCTGCCACGGAAAGTTCATCCACGCAACCAACTTACTCGCTTACTGCTTCACCAGTAGCACCAACAATCACAGCCTTTCGAGCACTCGTGGATCCACCACAAAGAAAGCAACCACAAACCCCACCAGGGGGAGGTGGGGGAGGTGGAGGAGGTGGAGGAGCCGGTGGAGCAGGACCACCTGCTGGAAACCCACCAGCACCGATACCAGCAGCGCAAGCACCCCTACCAGCAGCTCACGACAAATTTTGTGGAAATCCACCAGCGGTATTCGCGGGCAATCGCGAAAAAGCAGAAGAATTTTTAATGCAGTGGAGTCTATACAAAGGAATCAACTCCACCCATTCCATTATGCGCAATCCATATCAAAAAGCTATGTTGTTTCTCACCTATATTCAAGGAACTGCAGTGACTGAATGGGTAGGATCAATGGTGGCTTGGCTACGAGTTCAAGTAGACGTCAATGGACGAGACCCTTACGACAATTGGCTATGGTACAACACACACTCCTCGTTTATGAGGCAATACACAGACACTCTGAAAGAAGAAAAAGCACAAACCGAACTACAAAGGGGCATCAGAATGGAGAGAGGAGATATTGATGTGTACGTGGCGAAATTCGAACAACATCGATCAGTACAAGATACAACCTCGACCATCAGCACCAAGTCAAACAAATTGGAGACAGTTCAGACATCACCCTGACGCAATGGATATGTCAGCAGATCGAGCCAGAGCAAGAGGACGATTGGCACACGCAGAAGAAGTCTTGGCCCAGCCAAGGCCCTATATTAATAATCCTCGACCCCCATTCAAACCTCGTGAAGGGTTTCTACAGAGGAGACAACCCCCGGACCTTAGGGAAGTAATTTGCTATAACTGTCAGAAGAAAGGACACCTCAGTCGCAATTGCCCCCAGCCGCGTCAACCACGCAATCCACCTAGGCCCTTTAGCAATTCTAGAGGCATAGAGGTGGTGGATGATCGCTCTGAACTCGGAGAAGATCTCCATATCGCCCAAATGGTAGCGGATAGCCGCACTACTGAAGAAAGGAAGAACGATTGGCTGCGAATGGCAGCCAATGAAACTGAAGAGTTCAAAGCATTGGCAATGCAGGAGTTGATGGGAAATAAGGATTTTGGGGACACCTAAACCCGATGGCCTGGGTGAGGGCATTACGTTGTAACGCTGTATACATAACTCGCTTTCGTTCTATGCGAATTCCAGTATCGATCCGAACCAGCAACAACAAGGCTGATATAAAAACACTAGTGGACTCAGGAGCCACGGGCAATTTCATTAATCCACGATTCGTAAAAAGAATGGGATTGGGAACAGCTCTATTACCACAACCAAAACAGTTGTTCAATATTGACGACACTCATAACAAAAAGGGATCAGTCACTCATTCTATCGATTTACAAGTATTGACAAAAGGAATTGTCAGGAAAATGAGGTTCTTAATTGCAGACATTGGGAAAGAAGATATTCTTCTTGGATATCCATGGCTCAGCACTTTCGAACCAAAGTTCAGCTGGAAACATGGGACTATCAACGAAAACACTCTACCAATTATCATCAAATCTTGTCATCCCACAGTCAATGCCAGTGTAGTAGCCCACGTACTTTCCGAAGTAACAAAACACAACATCATTGCCAAATTGGAAGCGCAATGTTCTATCAGAGGAGCAGCTACTGATCTCGCTATCGCCGCAGGACCTAAAGAAGAATGTAACGTTTTGACCCAACGCTACCTTCAGTCTTGCCTTGACCTGCAGACCGGAACGCGTATCGTACGACGAGAGTCGACGCTACTCCGAATGACGCCTGGAATAGCCTAGTGATGACAAGAGAGGACCAAGGAGTGAGGCCTCTATAGATAGATAAGTCCTCAAAGGGACAACAAGCACAGCAGACACAAATGAAGGGATAGCAATGCAATTAACAGGGACCAGCCTACTAGTCGTGAGGTGGTATGAGAATACAAAGCTAAGGACCGTACTGTCCAAAGCCCTACTCTATATACTGCTCAGGAGCTGGGTTTCAACCTAAGCTCCCGGCCAAACCCTAATACACGAGAGATAAGCATAAGGCTTATCCTCCAATAAGATACGTCCATCACTGATGCTCCACTACTCCACAACACATGGCGGATAGCCTTAAGGGCCATCAGTGATAAGAGTCATAATGACTCAGAGATATGCTAAATATAGAATCCATCAGAAATATCCATCAGAACCCCAAGATAAGGGTCTGGAGTGGCCTCGGCTTCTGATAAGCCGGCATGGGTTCTCACCCGACCCGGTCACATGACTGGAACTTCCCACAGTCACGTGAAACCCGAACATATTCTTGTCACGCGATGTCTCGCGGCACGATATTCTTTGCTTGCCTTCGCAGGCAGCGCACACTCTTGCACGTGCGCCGAATGTCACATGACCGCATGGCACGGTACGTGACATTACCCCCCTTTTAAAGACAGCGCCCACGCTGTAAACAGCCGAAATGGGCGGTCATGGGAGCAACGACCGAAGTATTGTTGTCACGCCTCTGCAGGCGGCTTTGAACGTCATGCCTTGGCATTGCCGTGAAATGCCAAGCTGAACAGTACAGCTTCGAAGAGCTGTTCTGCCTAACTCCAACCCCCTCCGTCGCATCCGATGTCTTCATGGCTGTCACGGGCCAATCGGCGCGTCATGGTCTGCCACCTTGACTGGCGTCGCCATACGCGGGACTTGCATTTGGGGTGAATCTTCGTCGGCATGGCTGTTCTCAGGGTCAGCTCCCTCTGTCTGGCGTGATTGTCTCGCTCCCAGTCAAGCGGCATCGCTCCTCGACGAGCGGCATATGTTGGCATGGCCATTGGTGAGATGTTGGTCTGTTAGAAAGAGGGGATGGGGACTCAGCGACTGATCCATATGCACACCCCTTTTAGGCGGGGAACCGTCCTATGCATGTTACACATCCTGGACCCATCAAATCCATTCTTCTTCACCCAAGTGATCTTCATCAAGGCGGCGTCGTAAGATGACCCGTCGTATTCTTATCACGCCTCGGCAGGCGGCGCAGGTATTATAATGCCTCCGCAGGCAACCGATGCTTCGGTGCGGAGCCGCTTTAGAAGTAGCGGCCACTTGCTGTGTCGAAGTCGACCGTCGCCGTTTTTCTAGCTTTGTATATTGTAACGTTTTGACCCAACGCTACCTTCAGTCTTGCCTTGACCTGCAGACCGGAACGCGTATCGTACGACGAGAGTCGACGCTACTCCGAATGACGCCTGGAATAGCCTAGTGATGACAAGAGAGGACCAAGGAGTGAGGCCTCTATAGATAGATAAGTCCTCAAAGGGACAACAAGCACAGCAGACACAAATGAAGGGATAGCAATGCAATTAACAGGGACCAGCCTACTAGTCGTGAGGTGGTATGAGAATACAAAGCTAAGGACCGTACTGTCCAAAGCCCTACTCTATATACTGCTCAGGAGCTGGGTTTCAACCTAAGCTCCCGGCCAAACCCTAATACACGAGAGATAAGCATAAGGCTTATCCTCCAATAAGATACGTCCATCACTGATGCTCCACTACTCCACAACACATGGCGGATAGCCTTAAGGGCCATCAGTGATAAGAGTCATAATGACTCAGAGATATGCTAAATATAGAATCCATCAGAAATATCCATCAGAACCCCAAGATAAGGGTCTGGAGTGGCCTCGGCTTCTGATAAGCCGGCATGGGTTCTCACCCGACCCGGTCACATGACTGGAACTTCCCACAGTCACGTGAAACCCGAACATATTCTTGTCACGCGATGTCTCGCGGCACGATATTCTTTGCTTGCCTTCGCAGGCAGCGCGCATCCTTGCACGTGCGCCGAATGTCACATGACCGCATGGCACGGTACGTGACAAAGAAGTTCAAGTACCAGAAGAATATAGCGACTTCAAGAAGGTTTTTAGTGAAGAAGAATCCCACTGATTCCCTCCTTCTCGGGAATGGGATCACGCGATTGAGCTCAAGGCAAATACCCCGGACCACATCAATTGCTCCATATATGAATTATCTCAATTGGAAGATCAACCATTACGAGAATTCATAGCAGAACATCTCAACAAAGGGTATATTAGACCCTCTAAATCGCAGTACACATCGCCATTCTTCTTTGTAAAAAAGAAGGACGGAAAACTACATCCAGTACAGGACTATCATCGACTCAACGAGTTCACCATCCGCAATAACTATCCCCTACCGCTAATCTCAACGCTCATCAAAGACCTTAGTGGAGCACACATTTACACCAAACTCGACGTACGATGGGGATATAACAACATTCGCATCAAAGCAGGAGACGAACATAAAGCCGCTTTCAAAACACCCTATGGACTTTTTGAACCTACAGTGATGTTTTTCGGACTAACAAACTCCCCTGCTACGTTTCAGTCGATGATGAATCACATATATCGGGATACCATTGCCAAACATGAAACAAAAGGGACCACTATTCGCGTATACATGGACGACATTGGTATCGCTACTCGGACAAATCTAACTGACCATATCTTGGCGGTCAGAGATGTACTGACGATAGCTGCGAAGTATGATTTATTTTTTCAAACCAGCAAAGTGTACCTTCCACTCGCACTCTCTCGATTACCTGGGGGTAATCCTTGAAAAAGGGGTAACACGTATGGATCCCATCAAAATTGCGGGCATAAAAGATTGGCCGACACCAACCAAAGTTAAGGACGTACGATCTTTTTTGGGATTTTGCAATTTTTACCGCCTATTCATCAAAGGATTCGCATCAATCGCCAAACCACTGAATGAACTCACAAAGAAGACGACGGAATGGCATTGGGGCCCAATGGAACAACACGCATTTGAACTATTACAAAGACGCGTCACAAGTGAACTGGTACTTGCACACCCGGTATTACAAGACCAATTCGAACTGGAAGTAGATGCATCAGGATTCGTGGTGGGAGTGGTGCTACTCCAAAAGAAAACTGATGGCAAAAGACACCCCATAGGCTATTACTCTGCAACGCTAAACGCAGCAGAACGAAACTATGACATCTATGATCTTGAACTATTGGCAATAGTCAAGGCGTTACGTCATTGGAGACCTTTAGTAGCGGGATCACCACATAAAATCAAAGTATTTTCAGACCACATGAACTTGCGATACTGGAGAGAACCTCAAAAGATTAGTCGACAGGTCGCAAGGGAAGTATTGGAGTTATCAGAATACGATCTCGAAATTCACCACATAAAAGGAACGGCAAACGGATGGGCCGACGCATTATCAAGACGACCCGATTATGATCACGGGGAACAAGATAACAAAAATGTAACGGTACTACCAGACAAACTATTCATACGAACCACAACGCACACCGTACCGGAATGCCAACTCATTCGCTTGCAACAATTACAGTAGAAGAAATGATGTCAACTAGGGACAAGGACACCCAAGACGAATCCATCATCAAACCATGGGTAGACCCGCATAAGCTCAAGAAAATCAACGGGGCATGGTATAAGGAAGGCAGAAGAGTAATCACCAAGGGAAGTGAAGAGCGAAAGTCAATCATCACTGCTCATCACGATACCCCAGTACACGGTCACCCAGGGATCAGCAAAACTGGCAAAATAGTTGAATGATACTATTGGTGGCCAATGATACGACAAGACGTGTTGGCATATGTAAGAGGCTGCGCCGAATGCCAACAAAACAAGATCAACAATCGCCCTATTAGGGCTTCACTACAACCCATATTTCCCAAACCAGAAGCTATGCCGTTCGAAACCATCGCTCTCGATTTCATCACTAAATTACCAATCATGCAGGGTTATGATTCCATTCTTACGGTCACGGATCATGACTGCACCAAAGCATCGGTATTCATTCCCTGTAATGAAGAAATTGACGCAGAAGAAACAGCTGCATTATACATCAAACATGTGTTCATGCAATACGGATTACCAAACAAAATCATCAGTGACAGAGATCCCCAATTTGCATCCAAATTTACAAGAGAACTATGTAAACAATTGGGGATCAGCCAAAATATCTCTACCGCATATCATCCCAGAACAGATGGACAATCAGAGCGAACTAATCAATGGCTAGAACAATATCTTCGCTTTTGGGTAAACGAAAGACAAGACAATTGGAATCTTTATCTTCCAATAGCAGAATTCACGCATAACAATTGGCCCAGCGAAGCCACAGGGCAGTCTCCCTTCTTCTTATTGATGGGACACAATCCTCGTGCTGATTGGAACTCAACGCCCAGTCCCTTCCACAAGTGGTGTTACGCCTAGATCAATTTAAACAAGCACGGGAACACGCTCAAAGACAAATTATCAAGGCACAAAAGTCATGGTATCACATAAAGATACGCCC
>WITN01000181.1:0-131626 GCA_015025155.1 Lactarius quietus | reverse complement strand
AATGGGAAGTCTACGCGGGGGTCAATGCTAATCACTCCGCCATGATAAACAAATATCAAAAAGCAATGCTGTTCCTCACGTATATCCAAGGAAACACGGTGAACCAATGGGTAATGTCCGCAAGCAGGTGGCTCGTTAACGAAGTCGCTACAGGACCAGCCAGTTTGACAACAGATTATGGGAGAATCTGTTACACGCGTTCCAACGACAATTCGGGGACGTGCTTAGCAAGGAACGAGCGCAAGCCCAACTTGACGCGGGCATACACATGAAAGATGGAAAAATGACGATTACATTGCCACATTCGAACAGCTTGTCCGACACGCAGGATACAATATCAACGCCGAACAAACACTCAAGTATTTCACAAGAGGACTGCCGCGCGCATTGTACGAAACAATGTATCAACATGACGATCCCCGTAACTATGAAGAATGGAGAGAATCCGCCTTAAAGAGGCAACAAAAATGGATTCACATGCAAACTGTCAGAGGGAACCTCGATGCCTTCAAACCAGGACGAGCTCCAGGTGGAGCATTAGCTAAGTTGCTAGCACCCCTCCAAAACGATGACCGAATGGACACATCTGCAGATCGAGTGCGAGGACGGTTGGCAGGAGCAGAAGATGTACTCCAGACCTACAAACGCAATGATAATCCACCACGTCCACCATTCCCACCACGTGGAGGATTCCTACAGAGGCAATTCAAACGTGACCACAGTCAAACGCAGTGTTACAACTGCCAGAAAATGGGACACATCAGTCGCGATTGCCGACAACCGCGAAGGAACCGAAACACACAAACACGAACAGCCGAGACCGCGTCAACCAAAGAAGAAAAGGCAGCGGAATGGCTCCGAGGAGTAGCAGGAGATGACGAAGAAGTGAAAGACCTGGTCCTTCAACAGTTGATGGGACAGGATTTTGGAAGCGCCTAAACCCGGCGGCCTGGGTGAGGGCAATACGTTGTAACTCTGTGTACATTATGCGCTACCGTTCTATGAAAGTACCAGTATCGATTCGCACAAGTTACAACATGGCCGACATAAAAGCATTGGTGGACTCAGGAGCCACCGACAACTTCATACACCCCAATTTCGTCAAAAGAATGGGGCTGGGACAAAGGGCATTAGATAAGCCCAAAAACATATACAACATTGACGATACCACTAATAAAGCGGGACAGATCACACACTATATCACGCTCAATGTGGAAACAGGAGGAACAAGAAAGGAAATGTGTTTCCTTATCACAGACATAGGAAAAGAAGACCTACTACTGGGGTATCCATGGCTCGCAACATACGAACCAAGATTCAGCTGGCGACATGCCACCATCGATGAGAAGCAACTCCCCATAGTACTACGAACAATCAACCCAAGCGACAAAAGAGCAGTTTTGGCACGACTGCTAAGCGAAGAAAATAAAGATACAAGAATATCTCGAATCTTCACAGAAGATGCCAAAAAACAAATTCTAACAACAATGGAGGAACAAATATACGGACGACGATCAGCGGTCGAGCTTGCGATCGATGCCCAACAATACACGACGCAAGTTAAAATACCAAAGGAATACCAATGCTTTGCGAAAGTATTCAGTGAAGAAGAATCAAAAAGGTTCCCGCCAAGGAGAAGTTGTGATCATGCGATCGAATTCAAAAAGGGGGTACCTGATGTGATAGACTGCAAAGTCTATCCCATGACAAGAACCGAAGACGTGGCATTGGACGAATTTATCAACGAACAACTCGCAAAAGGATACATTCGTCCCTCCAAATCTCCGTACGCATCGTCATTTTTCTTTATTAAAAAGAAGGACGGAAAGCTACGCCCTGTACAGGATTATCGGCGGATCAATGAATGGACAATACGGAATCAATATCCATTGCCCCTCATTGACGAACTCATCAGAGATCTCGGGGGAGCCCAGATATTCAGCAAACTAGATGTCCGACAAGGATATAACAATATACGGATCAAAGAGGGCGACGAGCAAAAGGCGGCGTTCAAAACACGACACGGCCTTTTTGAACCAACGGTAATGTACTTCGGATTGTGCAACTCACCTGCCACATTCCAAAGCTTTATGAATGAAATTTACCGACCAACGATAGCAAAGCATGAATTACAAGGCACCACCATCAGAGTCTATATGGACGACATTGCAATAGCAACAAAACGCCAACCGTTCGCAATTGAGAACCATCAAGATGCGGTCCGCGACGTACTTGCAGTTGCCCAGAAGCATGACCTCTTCTTCAAACCAGAGAAGTGCGTTTTCAACGCGTCAAGCATTGATTACCTGGGGGTAATCCTTGAAGAGGGGGTAACACGTATGGACCCCGTCAAAATTTCCGGTATACGGGACTGGCCATCCCCGTCATCCGTAAAGGACGTACGCTCATTCCTGGGATTTTGCAATTTTTATCGGCAGTTTATTAGAGGGTTCGCCAACATTGCCAAACCACTGAATGAATTAACACGCAAGGACGAACCATGGCAATGGGGCACAAGACAACAGACGGCCTTCGACGCACTTAAACAACGAATCACCACAGAACCGATCCTAGCGCATGCCGATCAAGCACAACAATTTGATCTAGAAGTTGACGCATCCGGATTTGCGGTGGGAGCGGTACTATTACAAAAGAAACTAGACGGGAAGCGACACCCCGTCGGGTATTACTCAGCGACACTCAACGCCGCTGAGCGCAATTATGACATATACAATCTCGAGTTGCTGGCCATCGTAAAAGCGCTGCGACACTGGAGACATCTACTGGCTGGGTCGCCACACAAGGTACGGATATTCTCCGACCACCTCAACCTGTGATACTGGTGGGACCCCCAGAAAATCAGTCGAAGGATTGCTAGGGAAGTATTGGAGCTGGCGGAATACAACTTCGAAATACACCACGTCAAGGGGACAGCAAATGGAAGAGCAGACGCACTCTCTCGACGACCCGATTACGACCAAGGAGAGGAAGACAACGAGGGCGTTACGGTACTACCAAACGAATTGTTCATACGGAACGCTATCACTAGCCAACAACAAGATGAACAAAAGATACGCAAGTGGGTAGATCCACACAAACTGATCAAAGCCGACGGGCTCTGGTGGTACCAGGGACAACGGCTAGTGGTCATGGGTACAACAGAAGAAATCAGAGAAGTAATTTCCACACACCACGACCCACCTATTTACGGACATCCAGGAATAAATCGAACGACACAACTAATCGAGCGATACTACTGGTGGCCCATGATGAAGCAACACATAGCTGACTACGTTAGGGGATGCGCCGAATGCCAACGATGCAAGGTCAACACCCATACCACGAAAGCACCACTACAACCAATATTTCCAAAAGGGGAAGCAACACCATTCGAAGTGGTGGCACTCGATTTCATCACCAAACTACCCGAATCCCGCGGATATGACTCCATACTCACCGTCACAGATCACGATTGCTCAAAAGCGTCGATATTCATACCATGCAGAGAAGAAATATCAGGGGAAGAAACGGCCGTCCTTTATGCGAAACACGTACTGGCAAGGTTCGGACTACCATCAAAAATCATTAGCGATCGGGATCCCCGGTTCGCGTCAAAATTCACAAGGGAACTATGCCGACTCTTGGGAATTCAGCAAAACATATCCACCGCTTACCATCCGCGAACCGATGGACAGTCGGAACGAAGCAACCAATGGTTGGAACAATACCTCCGCTTTTGGGTTAATGAAAGACAAGACAATTGGGCCGACTATCTTGCGTTAGCCGAGTTCTCACACAACAATTGGACCAACGAGTCCACACGTGAATCTCCATTCAAGTTACTAATGGGATATCACCCTCGTGCCAATTGGACAGATAAGGTCTCATCAATACCCCGGGTCGAGGCAAGACTAGAACAATTGAAGGAGATAAGACAACAAGCGCAAGAACAAATGCAGAAGGCGCAACGGTCATGGGTCAAACACCGTGATACGCCTCAATATCAGATAGGAGACAAGGTTTGGCTAGAAGGACGCCACCTACGAACCAATCAGCCAACCACGAAGCTTGCACCCAGGAGACATGGGCCATTTATCATCAAACAGGTGATGTCTCCCGTCAATTATCGTCTAGAACTTCCCACGCAGTGGAGCATCCATGATGTCTTCCACATAGATCTCCTTACACCCTACAAAGAAACGGCAACTCATGGCGTCAATTACCAGCGCCCACCACCAGAATTAGTAGACAGCATGGAAGAATACGAAGTTGAAAAGGTACTAGACTCGCGAAGACGAGGACGGGGGCGCAAACTCCAGTACCTCATCAAATGGAAAGGATACTCCGACTCGGACAACCAGTGGGTCGCGTGGGATGATGTGCACGCAGATGCAGAGATAAGGAAGTTCAAACGGTCTAACCCGCAAGCTGAAATTCACATAAAAGCAGGGACAACGACACGAATGATCTCCACTCCAATGGCATACATCCCCATTAACACTCTCACTCACATCGATGACCTCCCCTCCGTTAACACTCTCACCACCTACGATACCACCAACAATGTGGACGATCCCTTCTGCTCCGCAGTCGAACAAGTACGAGTCGTCGCTGAGCAAGATAGACAAGAACGAGAACAACAAGAGCGAGACTTGGCCGAGGCTCGCGGGCGATTTCCCACACCCCCAAGCGGACGAGTGGAGGACAATGAGGGAGAAGACCACGTTGATGAGGGAGGTAATGCAGTCGTGGCGGCTGGACCAGATAGTGAAGAAGACGGCGAGGGAGAGACGGATGAGGATACGATTGCTGATGAGGCAAGTATCCTCCAGCCCTCCACCGCTGCCACGTCCACTACCGCTGTCGATCGATACGACAGCGACGAGTCATCCGACGGCGACACCTACCATGAAACCAGGGCTGTCGCACACGATTCATCAGACGAGGATAACTCCTACTACGAAGCCAGGGTTGTCTGCACCCGCTGCGACAATCCCCCAAACTACTGTCACTGCGCACCCCGATTTATACCACCACCCATCACAAGAATCGACGATGAGTCTGCCGAGGAAGCCGGTGATGACGAAGGAGGATCATCGCCGGTTGCTGTCGTCTACGGACCGATGGCGGAAGCAGGGTACGCCGCTCGCGGAGTCCTACCCTACAGTAACACACCAATCCCCTCTCCAACTACTACGCGCCGAACGAATGCGACGAGGCGCCCTGTCCGTGCCGTATCGCCTACCCCCACGGGATTCACCCTCAACAACGGGATGAATTGGGTCCCGATGGTCATTGAACACGAAGGGCGACGAATGCCGGCCAGGTATATTCGCGTACGCATGCTCGACAACCCAGAGGTCTTCGGGACTATGGGGCGGTACGAGCCCATCTACAGGGGGGACATCCACGCTGAGCTATGTCGGGATATGGGGCCCGCAGCTGAGTACAACCGTGACGAGCTCAAATACTTCAAAGCTGACTTCCGGGGAAAGCGCCAGGTAGACGAGGCTCTCGCCAGGCTAGGGGATATATCCCTACAAGCTGAGGTGAGACGCTACCGCGCGTCCCAGGAAGTCATCGAAGAGTTGGAAGCTGCCATCAAAAGGCTCGAGGACGATGTATTCGTTCACGTGGACCGAGCTAGGCACTCGGCGCGACGACTAGGACGGGCCCACGCGTTGCAGAGGGTACGTGATGAACATGAGACGGACGTCGGACTAACAACGGTGACCAATTGGGTGGTCGAGCGTGGGCGCTCACCCTTGTGAAGGGGGTGATGTAACGTCCCAGGTCATAGTAAGCCTACAATGGTCTTACACCACACTTCCGTACTCTCTGTTCGTAGTTGGTTGTCTTCGGGACACAACTGAGTACCACCCAGTACCACTGGCTACTTCGAAGTCCCCTTGCTTATGGGTTAGGTCAGATACGTACTGTGACCCAGGACTGTTCTTCCATCCAACGCGTCCCGTGACTTATGGGTTAGATCAGCTACCGCGTAGCAACACATGATCTGGGACCATCACGTGACCCTCATCCTTCCTGTAATGACCTTCCTGCCAGCATCTGGGAGCATACCGCGAGTGATCATATTGCTCACCATCTGGCGGACATAGTACGCTTCATCTTCTGTGACATAACTGTCATCTTCTGCTGATACAAGAGCGCATACAGCTGCTTCTTCTTCGATGTCTTCCTGAGCACATGATTCCCAGGTATGCGCTTCCGGGTAATCATAGCAGTTCTCCCAATGCTTGTGGAGACACGTGTGCTGCTTGTGGACTGTGGCAGGTCAAGCAGGGTTGATTTGTAACACTCACTGGCAAGTTTCCCTCAATGAGTATACCGACTGAGAAGGGCCTGTGTCCAGCCTGGTCCCTGAATATCGAACTCGGGACGGCTGGTGATGCAGATATGGAGTTGTGGTAAGTGAAGATTAATGAAGTCCTTGACATGCAAAGACCTGTCCAAGAGGATGAGTAGCCAAACATTCATGTCATCGACACTGCTCACCAATTGATGAACCATTTGCTTAGTTTCTTTTCTTTCTAACGTACACACGTTTGAGGCGGAAGGACGAGAATGGCTTCGAAGGAGGGTTCGAGGAACTGTGACGATGGTTAGTTTGGTTGCAAGTGGGATGGAGTAAAAAAGAAACTCAGAAGTCAGGGTCATCAAGGAGGAAGGAACAGCTCCTCTCACTGGCATTGTGACCATATCCACACATCGGCTCTTGCAGCCTTAACGTCCTTAACCATTACGACGCGAGAATTGGGTCGTTCGCGTGTGTGGTGTTGTGTTGTACTCAGGGTGGGACCGTCAGGGTCACGGGCACGGTCGTCCAAGTCCAACTTGAGTAGTCGTGGTTGATCAAGGGAAGGGGTGCCGACAAGTTTGGGTTCAACCGAGAGGAGGATTGGGTGTGAGGGCCAGAATGGGTGAATATAAGGAGAGTGGGAAGGCGAGGCGAGGACCATGGGTGAGAGAATAGGGGGAGACGGGGGGAGAACTGGGAAGAGTGGGTGTACAAAGCCGAGAGGACCACAGTGAGGTAACATGACAAGACAAGTGGACGAGGGTGTAAGCACCGGGAAGGGTGTGCGAGAGCGGTGAGAAGGGTGGAGCGGAGAGGACCGGGAGGGCTCCAGAAGTGTCGCGCTTGTATCTGCACACTTTCATGTGGGGTGTGTTGTATCGACGAGAGTGGTGCTCGATGCCGCAGCAGAGGTCTCACATACTGGCAAGGGGAAGTCATATCTCGGGCCAGAGACAGCGAACGGTCGGGTAGTATTACCATAGAAACTACACTCAGTGTCCGAATGGCTCTTGTACCCTGTGAGTAGGCCTCTAGTCTCGCCCGGATCAAGGACCCACAATTGTGTCGGGTCCGCCATGCCCGCCCACTAACCGCGACTCATCATCAGTGACAGTGATTATGGGTGGGTAACCAACCTATGGCAAGAGGACCAAGCGGCAGGCAAGAGGTTATGGACCGAGAGGATGCATGTGAGGAGGATCAGTTGAGATGGTGAAAAGTGCAGGAGAGATGGCGGGAGAGATTAGAGGGAGAGGAGAGGGAGAGGAGCGGTGAGTAAGGAATGGAAACACAGAAGTAGGTCCGTACCTGTGTGAATGAAGCATGGCTTCACCAGTATGGCCTTGGGGAAACAAAATCCTCAGCTGGGCAACGCCTTGATAGCGGGGGTGGTTCCTGATGGTGAGGGATGCATGGCGGGCGTGAGGAGTGACTTGCACTTGTCCCAGTGCGAGCAGTTGAAGACGACGAACCCAATGAGCTGGTCAGAACGAGTGTCATAACCATGACGCGTCCGAACACTCGTTTTCTTTCTTACTCCTTCCTTTTGACATACGCTTCCATCTCATCCCTTGTTCTCTAATCAGTCATCCCTTTGTTATGACTCACTACCACTGACTCACACTACTATACAATGACTCATTCCGTATGCCCTGAAGGCTGTACTATTACAATGACTCATATGTGACTCATATCTTCCGACTCATCTCTACTTATCATCGGGTATATAAGACGTAGCTTGTATCCGCTTGTACCCCAGCTTTGTCTTCGTCTTTATCTTGCGAATCACATTGTCTCCTTTGCTCTTCCATTGTTTGGCTGCAAAGCCTCATCGAATCACCGAGTCACTGTATCACTGAACCACCTTGCACCCACAGGAACCTTTGACCGTCATTACGAGTGTCTACTCATAACACGGAAACCCCTTGAACTCTTGGCTAGTCATTGCCTCATTGTCTTAGGCTCACGTCAAGCAACTTACGTCTCCGCAAGGACGTAACAACGAGAGTCGATTGAAAGCCAATGCTTCAGATGACAAGTAAATTTGGGGTGTTTGCACGGGCCCTGGCTTGAGTACTTGCAGTGAGCCTGGGCATAGTCATTGCGTCCTAGGCCATTTGTTGCAGGGAAGTGAGAAGAACCCAGCTCTGAGGGACATAGAAGGGACTGGGTCAGCTTGACACAGGTGTTAGAAGTGCAGGCAGATGGAAATTGGGGAGGATGCGGAATCGACGCATGAAAAGTCGAGGATTGGAATAAAACTTCACATGCCATCGCACAGTATCAGACTCTACAAATTTGATGACTTGCACACATTTTTTCACTTTTAAAATTAACTAGCCATACATCTATTAGAATCCCAATCTCCAAAGAACCTGTAAACAAAGTACTAGTACTATCAACGGTTCGGGTTTAAACATGTTCTCTCAGGTTCGGGAATTCCCCAAACCCCAAACCGGACCATCGGTCTGGTTCAAGTAAATCCCCAAACCTGAACCCCAAATTGGGGTTCAGTTCAGTTAAGTTCAGGTTCGAACCACGGTTCAGAACCGAACTTTCCCATCACAAACTGTAACAATGTTACCTTCTTGATTGATCCCCCCATGACCCCAATCCCATACTATGCACTGATGTGGTGCTGATACCTTATGATTGTTCTTTTCAGCTTGTTCACATTTTACCCAGACATTTAGTAGTATAAATTGTACAGACTGTGGTCTGTAAACAATCACCCAGTTGCTGTTCTCAAAAACTCCCTGTGTGCTTTGCCCCGCTCTCCATTGCCAAATCTCTCTCAACTTATCTTCACTCTACTCTGCACATGCGACTTCAGGCCACGCGTCACTCTGTCACCTTGTCACATCAACTCTAAAATTCTGTACGGTGGTCCTGCAATAGATCATTTTCTTTCCATGGCAACCTCCCACTACCCCCCCCCTTCCAGCTTGATGGGCCAACTTTAAGCACCGAAAAATAAAAATTTCTAAGCCCATCTGGGTCAACCTCCCCCCCCTCCCAGTGTCAGGTCAGTGTGCTAAATTTCTGACCCCTGACCCCTCTTGTGAAAACCTCCAAAATAAAAATTCCGACGTGGATCACGTGATGCCAAAATATCCGGTCCTGCCGCCCTCTTGTCTTATACCATTTACCATTTCGCCGTGGGACACTGCCGTTGGACACCGAACAAATGCCACAAGAACGACCCCTTCCCATACATCACGTACTGCTCCCTTTACTGACACTGCTTTTCGCACAACTCGCAGCGAAACAAACACCCAGCGGTAACAGCTACGGTTTAATGCAAGGTTTGAGGAAGGATGACGAACAACTCCATAAGATCACCGAGTAATGGCCAGTGAAGGCAGGCCTTCGTGCTGCTTTGGACCGCATCAAGCTTGAGTTCGAGGCTACCCTGTTGCCTGTTTATGTTGGCGAACGTTTTTGTCTCATAGTGTAGATGCCGGATGCTGTCAAACGTGCACTGTGGGGATCCACTTCGAGTTACGCCATTACAGCATCCAGAAGAAAATGATTCATTCAACGCGACGGTTCATCAAATTTTAGTTTTGCAGCCCGGCGTTGCCCGCCCTTCCTTTGCTTACAAAAGAAGGAACCTGCTGGGAGGGCATTTGAACCCGACGCTTTCCGCTGCGACGAAAGGTGAAGGCAGTGGATATGTTGCGGAAGACGAACCAGCAATTCCCTTTTCTGCTGTGCCTGTCATCGAACTGCCTTGCGCACAAGACGAGGGCCGACAACGTTGGTTCCAAAAAAAAAAAGGGCCGACAACGCCGCAAGTTCTTCGCTCCAACTCGGTAGCTGGGAGTCTTCACAGACTGGTAAGTGATCAATTCACTGCCATCACTTAAGCAGAAGTAAACAGTTTGCAGGAACGCACGCCACATGGAATGGACTGAGGAGTCTCCTGAGCTGTCGTCAGTCCTCCGTGGCCAAGCGTATGTTCCCAGGAAAGATCCGCGATGTTGCCTGCTGTTGCCTGGCTTGTTGCGCCGACCCGGTGTGCTGCATTTGAACTTGAATGATGAGGCTCGACGAGGAGTGTCTCGATGAGTGTGTTTGCTGTGGTCATCACCTTTCTCCGCTGGCGCCGCGTGAACCTCCCCTGGATAACCAAGCAGTGTTGCTCGAGAGCAAAGATAATTTTTGACTTGTAAGTCAACGAGCAGACCAGCGCGTCGGATGGACTCGGATGCGATCAGGAAAGCGTCACAAGGAGGCAATTTAAGTTTGTGGCAAAACAGATTTCCATGTTAAAAAAACACCAGCTAAGATCCCGAAATGTAATATACATTGTTATGTGACTGGAAAGAATGAGCAAGAAATCGAAGTGATGGAAGAGGTGGTGGGTGTCCAGAGAGTGGGGAGTAATGATAGTGTGGCTGTGTATGATCTACTTTGGATTCAGGCTACAGAATTCCGACCCAGCATCAAGCAAGGTAAATCTAGAAGGGAAGTATGATAGTGAGGGAGGCAAGTGAGGTTGCGTATAAGTTATGTGGTGGCCTGAGACAGTCGAAGGGTAGGTTCCACTCAGAACATCAGGGAAGTGGCAATCACACCAGCCGCAACCGTAAAGAGCAGGGACTCGCGTGAAGCAAGCGCTACACCAGCGTTGACACTGCTCAAGGCGGTTCCAGCTTTCGAGACCTGGCCTGGCTCCCCTGAATCGTCTCCCGGAGTAGTATCGTTTGAAGGCGTGTTGGGTGTAGCTGCGGGAGTGGCGACTGTGGCAGACGGGGTCGCGGTCGGGTCTAGTTTGCCCATGGGTGAGAGGGTTTGCAGATAAGCGGGCGTAGGCTACACAATATCGCGGTCAATGTCATGCGGTTTTATCTCCTGAAGGATATCTATCTCACCACGGCTTCTTTCGCGCCCCACTGGCGTAGCCGCATCAGCGGCGCATCTGGTGCAACAGGTGTAGCAAATATTGGGAGCACTGTGGACGAAAGCTATACATCAGCGGTAGTTTGGAAAAAGGCTCATGGAAAGACTTACGGAGATGACCCAGTATCAGAAAGAGAAGGGGAAGGAGTGAAGTGGCACGCATCAGGGTCTCCGATAGTACTGGAATGGAAAATTGGCAAGACAAAGGAGAGCACAGGGATTGGGGGAGTAACTTTCGGCTATAAGTACCACTACGAGAGCATGGCAACATGTTGATACACCCGACCAACGAAGCACTTCACAAAGAAGAAGAAGATCAAACGAAGAGCCGCCCAAGCGACACCCACTTTTCTGCGAAGTGGTGGGGAGCCGGGGAAAATTTAGTCACGAAAGACAAAGCCACCGAGTTGGTTTTCTCTGCCCCAGGACAGTTGTTTGTTCTTTATTCACATCATTCACTTATTCACTTATTCCCTTGTTCCAAATGGGGGAATAAATTGGCGCCAGAGACAAACATTTGTCCAAATTAGGCAACTTGTTAGACATCTACAGTAGTAAAGAACTGTGACGTTTGCTGTAGCTGATCAAACTTGCGACCAAAAATAAAATAAAATGAGCTGGGACCACACTCGAAATCAAGATCCCAGCTTACTTCCTTCCCACGGCCCGTTTTAGGCGATTCGTTTTGGGGTACAGTAAACGATACTGTACAGAACAGTGGAACAAACCCGCATGTAAAACAGAGTGCTCGGCTAACGGTTTCGGACCGGTCCTGACCGTTTTACAGACGACCATTATATCGATATCGCTTTCGTGGTGTCTTGGGTGGTGTCCTATAGCGCCGCTGACGACTTGGTTAAGGACACACAGAATTAGTAACTGGAGTTTCCATAAGATTATCACGAAGTTGATCGGCGTCAAGGTCTCAACACCTCTTTGCCGCTACGATGACTCAGAGGAAGGCGGCTCTTAGATACTGTAATACCCGAGGCCTTTCCATTCCACATTACCGGCCAGTAGTACAGACCGTGATCGTACTGGATCTCTGTCCAACTGTACCAACAATAGACAATTCCCGCGCCCTTTAGCGCTTTAGGCCACTCGCTGGGCATCTAAACAACTTGCTAGCCTGACCAGAGCCAGAGCCTAACCTCCTCATCCTTGATAATGAATGGCCCAAACCCCCTGCAGTGATTATATCTCAGACAACTCACGAAAGTACTCAGCTACAATTACCATACTGTCATTGGTGCTGTGTAGCCTGTGTCTCATCCAAGATCTCATCACGATGCCGCATTCAGCTGATGATGTTCAATCATGATGCTATCTAGCACTCGATTGCGAGCCGTGGTGAAACCCCTGGATCAGTATGCAACACAGTACTTACTGTAAGTCTTGCACGAGGTTAATTTCACGTTATCGAATCCCAGCCACACGTAACCGCGCATGAGTTAATTGAACCACCACGGCCATTGGACCATAGTTGTCTAACTTCTCAGGCTTCCTCATCCCTTCGCACGCAGACATATCTGGATATAATACCCATACCACTCATCCTGGGCGTGTACACGGCGCTCAAATCTTTCATAGGAAGTGCAGATCTGGTAATCCAGCACACTGGCAGTGCGTCAGTGCTAAACCTCCGAGTCAGGCTATTCGCACGTTCTCAAGCTTACTAGTGCTCTGACGAGAACGTACAATTTCTTTTCTCTGACGATAGTCATTGTTGCGTCTCTTCGTTATCAGCAACGAAATAATTGGAAAGCCGAAGGGGATGTCGTCTGCGATTGTTCTATGCAGGGGTGCGATATTCTATTTTTACGCATTCCCTATTCACACATTCCCAATAGGTAGCGAGATATAAAAGATGTCAAGACAGATGTCCATCATAGCATGTTGGATTGCGTTGCTCTAACTGTCTTCTCTTCGCTGTCAAGTCGACTCTGGCCTTCTTTATTGTGATCCACGTACCACCGGCCTCATGCTCAGAGGCCGTGTCCAAGAAAGCGGTGCCAGTGCTAGGCATCTCAGCCACATTCATATAACTCTAACTTTCAACCACTTTGTATGAATTGTACGATAAACTTGAAGGGTCGTCGACGTCATCATTCGCTATGGGCTATCGGCGCAAACCGTGATTCCCGAGTTATGATGCCCAAATTCTAGCCTAGTTCTATTGCAGTGGCCTATATTTAGGCCGTACGGGCGAAGGTCTGGGTTTGTATACCACCATGGATCTGTCTCAACCTTCTTACGAGTTCAGAAACGTCAAGTTGGTCCCAACTGAGAGCCAGCAGAGAGCTCTCATGGATTAGGTGGTACAAATGATGACTCTTTTTGTGGCATGAGCCGAGTAACTTACGACGTAGACAGGCACTTCTTCTCAATCTATGCAATTATCTAATTTGTTCTACTCCGTAGCCTCCGCTTGGGTGTACATTTCTCCCAACTCACAGGCGCGCACCATCGTAGGCGGGAGTGACGCCGGGGATTCCGCTTTGAGCGTTGCCCGTGTACTTCGGCATGCGCTGTACCTGTGCGAGCCAGTTCGAGTCGCTGATGATCGAAGACCGTACCGCATACTTGATGTTGAGGTCCTCGAGGTGCTTCTCAATATCGGGCGCGGCCTGGCGAAGAGCGACACCCTCCCTGGCACGCTGGGCATCGCGGTTAATCCCGGCCTTCTCAGCGAACCAAACGGGGTCGTCTCGGATGGCAGCGCATTCGTACAGGTCGAGTAACACCTGAGGAACGCCGGCCTTCTGCGCAGCGGAGTAAGCGCAGGCGTGACCAAGGGAGACGATCGCCCGCTCGGCCTCGGGGAGAAGCGTGTACTCGGCGGCTTCCGAGCGGTGGCCACCGGGAATGTTGCGGAGAGACTGGCGTCCTTCTTCCAGAAGCCCGTGCGCGTGCTTGGCGAGGAGCGACGTCTTTGCGGCTGGAATCGGGAGTGTATAGCGGCCAAGGACAAGCTCACCCCATAAGCGGATGCACAGCGCGAGGACATCACCCTCGGCGATACCGATGCTGTCCAAGTCGGCCTGCAGTATTATGTCAGCGAAGAGGCTCGCAAGCCGCCCATGAAGGATGTAAATACCTTATGACGCGCAATGAAATTGGTGTCAAATGTGCCCTGCGCACCACAGCGCTCAGCCATTTCGTGCCCAGTTTCCATCGACTCGCGGATAACTGTAGACTTGACGAGTACAGCAAGCCCGTGCTTCACAGCATGAATGGCCTTCGGATCAGAAAAGACTGGTGCGACATCATGGAACCAGACATCGAGGACGCGTGCTGAGGCAACCGCGTGCAGGACTGCCCACTGTTGAGTGGGGAAGGAGAATATCGGTAGCTTCTCTCCGTGAGGAGCGACTTGGCGGCGGAGCGAGTACTTTCCACCAACGTACGCAGTGTGTTTGATGCCGTTAATGCATGGACCGGAAACGAGGAAGGAACCAATTGGGATGCGCCAAACTGTGTCCCACCAAGCAGCGCGGGGATCCTTTGGCGTCTCCAGGGAGTCGCCGAGAAGTGCGGTGGGAGGTAACCTGACTTGGTTGAAGCGCGTCATCGAGAAATCGAGGGGAGAAGCGCCGCTTCGAAGGGGCAGGCGGATCGAGATGATACCCGGGAATGGTTCTCGGGTATTGCAAATTGGGACAAGGAAGGGGCGCATTCCCCTGTCTTCTCCTTTGACGATCAGACGGGCCATCACAACGGCGACTTTGTTGACGCCGAATGTGGGGTTGGATGCGGGCATGAATCTGAATGGAGAAACCGATGAAGATCATATTGGCTGTGGTAGCGGAATTCGACTCACTTGGTGGCCTCTTCGCTAGGAGTATGGAGAACGTAGCTGCCGTCTTCTTGCTGATGGGCAGTTGTCTCGATATTGATGGCATCAAGGCCGTGACCACGCTCAGAAAGAAGAAAGAGACCGATGATGTCGCCTTTGAGGAGAGCATTCACGAGTGGAAGGAGGTCGGGGCGGGTCGATATGAAACGAGAAAGGGTACCGACGGTCAAATTGACTTGTGCGACAAGGATTGTGAAAAGACCTCCGTCGAGTGCAATGCAGGGATCATCGAACAAGGCCCAGAACTTTGGGGTGAGTTTGAGGACATCGTCAGGCGTCAAGTCTATGAGTGCAGCATGTCAACAAGTGAACGAAAGGAGGGAGAGCAATTATACTGTAGGTGCGCAGGATGAGAATTGCGCGTTGGTAGGCCAAAGCGACGCGCTCATCGTTTGGAAGTGCGCTAACATCAGCTGTAAAGAATGGGTGTGCGGCGATCTTCTCTGAAGGAGTAGACATCGAGTAAACACCTCGGAGAGATTGAATAGACAAGGATGAGGGAGTTAATACGGTATGGTGTGGGTGGGCATCTTTTATATCTGGTTACCTGTATGGATTGTGTAGAAATAGAAATATCACGCCCATTGGACAATAGCAGACTACATCCCCTTCGGCATTCCAATTTATTTCTTTGTCGCTGACAAAGAGATGGTGTTATCACTGTCAGAGCAAAAGAATCACACGCTCTCACCACGCTGGTAAGAGAGCGGAATATATTTAGCACTAATGCACAATGCTGTATAGCTTCTCCACCACTCCATCACGGAGTACGAGATCCTACACGGAATTTTCGAGCACATCCTACACAAGACTTGAGTGCCCGAGTACCGGCCTAAGTAATATGATGCAGGGTATCTATCCAGATATGTCTGCGGAGGAAGGGAATGACGCCGAGCAAGTCAGAGAGGCTTGGCGACTTTAGCAGTGGTCCAGTTAGCTTATGCGGGACGATGTGTGGATGAGATTCGACAAATCAAAGTAAATCTCATTGTGAGTTACGGATGGGACTTCACCACGGCTCGGAAACGAGCATTAAAAGACAGAGATAGAATACTGGCACAGCGAGGCAAAGAGACACAGTACCGGCTGAGTCTCCCGAAGTCGTGTAATTTTCATTGCAAGGGGTTCGGTCTGTTGTTCCGTGACCTTATGGGGAGCCTGATCAGGGCCGACAGTTGCTCGAAGGGAAGTTTGGAGAACTGTGGGAAACTGTCAAAAAGGTTGGGTACGCGTGCCAGCATTACTGTAGGTCGACGGACCGGTCCGGCTGCCTTCATAGTCCAGGCAAGCGGTGTTTGAATATGTCGCTGATGCGTTTATTCGATTACTCTGTAAGTCCAAGGACGAGTCACAACAAAATCAAAACTTGATGCTGCGCTGCTGCTGCTTTGGGCTGTTACATCAATACCTTCATGTTCGTAGTTTTATTATCTCGCTCCTTTAACACCTGCCGGTGCCTGAATCAGGAAGCCACATTTGCTTGTTCGACATAAACCAAACGCACAATTTCCTCTTCTTCGCCCAGGACCCTACCACTTTCATCAGACTTTTTGCTTCGATGACAATATTTACTCATCTGTCTGTGTACGCCACGCCAAAAAGCTCTGCTTCGGACATATATATTGTCCACTACTTTGACGAATATTACACCGCACAGGACCACTTTAAACTCAAATAACGCTGTGTTATGTATGGAACTAATACTCCGTTAACGCGAGCTCGTCGGACATCGTGTGGCCATTCCTCAGTGTGCTTCGCGACTCTGAGTGGGACCTCTTCGTTCCTATAAGTAGTGCTGTACACTTGAGTCCTACTCAACATCCCCTGCTACACCCTTAACGATTGAATGCTATGGTCGAAGACGACACACTTACCGTGAAAACAACATGGTCCTCCTTCCTCGCTCAAATTTATACAACCGGCAGGCGTCCGATCAACGGTTCGTATGACTATTATGCCATCGAAGAAAAGGCACGTGAGGTGACGAAGGACAACAACCGTGGTGCGGACTGCTTGCACGCCGATCTGATATATTTTGCCCATCTACTGATGAACACCCGTGGCCGTCAGCTGCCTATATGTTCGCATTTGGCAGTGCGGGGTCCCGCAGGACCAATCAGAACAACCTCGATGCTTTTAATAAATGGCTCATCATCCCTCGTGCGCTCCGCAACGTTACTAACCGCAATCTTGACGTATGCTCTCATTTGCATCCTCTCAGCCGTGCCACGAGCTAACCCGGCTGCATTTTTAGACTACCCTTTTTGGGGTCAAGCTTCCCTCACCGGTGCTCATCGCCCCTGTAGGGCAACAATGCATCCTACACAAGGATGCCGAGTCTGCAACCGCGAGCGCCGCAGCAAGAGTTGGGGTGCCATTCATCATGTCGACTTCCAGCTCGCGCTCCATCGAAGCCGTAGCAAAGGCCAACGGGGATGGGCACCGTTGGTTCCAGTTGTACTGGTATGCGTACATCTTCGCGAGCGGCTGCGGGGTATTAATAACGTGTGTGTATATATCTAGGCCTCGTAATGACGACGTGACGCTCTCGGTCCTTGGCCGCGCCAAGGCAGCGGGCTTTACTGCTCTCGTCGTCACGGTAGATGCCTTCGTTCTCGGTTGGCGGCCACACGACCTAGAAACCGGGTTCCTCCCCTTGGTCGCCAGCATCGGCGTCCAGGTCGGGACGTCCGACCCCGTCTTCATGCAGCGCATGGGCGAGAAGGTGCGGCCCGACGACCATCCCGACTTCCCGCTCGACCTGGACGCTTTCCGCAAACGCGTCGTCGCAGGGGGCGACGAAGAGGTGGCCATGGCGTCCAAGCTCGGAAACGGCTGGCTACAGGAGATCGCCACGGGGAGGTTCCGCACGTGGGAAGACCTTGCGTTTCTGCGCGAGAACTGGGACGGCCCAATCGTACTCAAGGGAATCCAGACCGTGGAGGATGCCCACGCCGCCATGGATGCCCGAATGGACGGCATCGTCGTGTCTAATCACGGTACGTTGACGCTATTTACTTCACTGTCCTAGTTATTTTTGCATCGTGGAACGTGCGCTGACGCCTTTTTCTGCTGCTTGGCTGGGGTCAAAGGTGGGAGGCAGGTTGACGGCGGGATTTCGACATTCTCCGCTCTCGAGAAGATTACAGCCTCATCGAGGGTGCTCCGTGCCCAGAAAGAAGGAAAGTTTACCGTGCTGATAGACTCGGGCATCCGTCAGGGAAGCGACGTCATCAAGGCAATTGCAATGGGCGCACAGGGCGTAATGAGTAGGCAGACTTTTTCCGTCGATTGGCCACGACATTAATGATTTTCGATTGCAGTTGGCCGCCCGTTCATGTATGGGCTTACTCTCGGTGGCGAGCAAGGTGTTGAGGAGGTCCTCCGAGCCCTCCTCGCCGATACCGAGATTAGCCTCGGGCTCAGCGGCTACAAGAGCATCGAGGAGATATGGGCAAAGCGAGAAGCAGTACTGGAAAGGGCGGAGACGTAGTATACAATGCTGTGAGCCGAACGATGTCGCCTAGAGAATTGTGTAAGACTGAATCGTACTTGTACCGTGATCCAGCTTGACTTATTTTCTGAGAAATCTCTATGCAAAATGTCAACTCTGTTGACCCGTTTGTCTCTTGTCGAAGGGGTGTTTCCCTGAGTCCTCTCAAAACGAGATCGGCGGGGTTGGTTACTCCGTCTCTCTCCTAGTGAGATGTCCAGCACAGGTATCGGGTGGCACCTGGACCGGTGGACCAATATTAAGGCCGAAGTTGGCTATCAGAAGGAGTCACACGGCGACTGTCCTGAAGCTATCCTCAGAACTTAGTCCGACTCCACCTCGATAACGTTTTTCAATCCAAGATTCCAAGCTCCAAGTACATACTAGTATTTTCGGCAAAATAAAGTGGTCCGAGGTGTGGGAACTCCGATATGTTACCCATGTGCACTCCACTCACATGGAACGAGGGATACATTATCGTAACATATCCCAATAGTAACGAAACCGAGCTGTTACACTTTCACAAATTCATCGTTACATTGCAATGAATGTGGCTTACTGCATTCAGGTATAACAAAATACTGAAACGTTGTTGCCGGAAGAATCGAAGGGAATGAAGCAATCACTGGGGACATTTATGTCAACTTGGCAACTTCCTTAACGACATTGCGACGGTGATATCAATGCAATGACTTGTGGACTGGCGCCGTGCCACCTTTCCGTCACTCACGTGAGAATTCCAAAGTACGTAACCAGGTACCGGACTTGTAAATTCGCGCACTCCACAACTGGCGGGTATGTCCATACAGTAAGTTGATTTGATTCAGCGCTACTGCTGACCCACATGTTGACATTCAGATAACCTGATGCATTCGAGAACTGCCTTCCTGGCGTGCTTCTGTAAAAGCCACATGCTCCTTTTGATTCTGTCATTACAACAGATTGGGGCTTGGGGACCATTGTTGGGGACAAGCTTGGGTAAGTGTAATAATTAAAAGGTCAAAGGAGTTATTGCACGTTTTTATACTGTCCCCATCGGCCCTGTCGTGGCATGAATTCGCAATTAGAACTTGGGACTTGGGATCAGGTTTGGCTTGATTGATGACAGGGTAGCATGGCTTCTGGATAACGATTACCTCGGGTACAATGAATATGATCCTCTCACTATCAATGATCGCATCGTACACGGGGGTACCCTTGTTTCCCGCCAGTGAAAGCTCATGATAAGGCAGCATGCTCTTAATGTCGTTGTCTGCTGGTAACGTGCTGCGCTGGGCGATGCCGCGAGAAGCACGCACACGGCACGGACAGAAATCACCGATAGCCCCACGTGCGATCCAGCGCCGCCCTGCTTTCCGCCGTCGATTTACCACTGGGCCCATCGAAGCATCGTGAGGAGAGCGGTCCCCACGCATCCCATGGTACGACAAGGCCAGACGAGTCTGGGAAATGGTATTCAGCGTAAGACAGGAGGATACTTGCTTGCGTGGCCAGGGTATATGTTTTCGTTCAAACGAAAGCTGAGCCGCATATACGGGCAGAGAGAGTGAGGAGGACAATGGTATTCTCTTGTGAGGGACTGAAAGGATGCTTTGAAGGTGAGTGCGTCTGTCGGTGAATGTCTAGAGTGCTTGTGTGGTGCTCGATCTTGAAACTGGAGGCGACGAGTTGGACATATGGTAGGACTGGTGGCAGTGCCAGAGGGCAATGGTCTGTAAGGAGGGTGTTGGGGCGCTAGTAAGTCGACAGGAGTTCAAGGGCATTTCCTGAACCCTGAACGAGAGCTAGAACGCTCTCAGACACGACAACGAAACCCGTGAGGTTCGTGTTGGGGTAGTACGAAGCTGCGCACTAGCGTTAGTGATATTTCAAATCACACCCCAGTGGACTAACCGTTGTGAGAAGTCCTTTTTGCCAGTCCAACGGGAGAATCACAGACTTCGGGTGCTAGCCCAACCACGATGATGATGTTTAATGTCATTGTCGAAATGCGCGTCTTGAGTCCAATATAGTGCGTCTCCTTGGTAGGCAGCTCGATGTCCATGGACGAATGTAACGCTAGAGGGTAGGTGCACCTCCCGAAATCCTAGTAAATGTAACTGGAAAGTGGCGAATTCTGGAGACCTGGTACAGTACAATTCGACTTGCTCAGTGACTCGCAATGGACTGTTTACGTACAAAGCTCACCCAAACAAGACGGCAAGCAAAATTTGCCGAGTTGCGTCAACAGTACTGTAAATGACAGAGGCACCAAATTTTCCTCAAAAACAGCTTTCGTCCAGCTGCCACCAGACTGTCCCAGGTCGAGCCATTCGTAGCTCGCCCCATGCCTGCACCTGAATCATCTTGCACCAAAAACTCTGTATTGACCTCGCACTGGCGAGTGAGAAGACGTGAAGGTGAGCACAGTGAAGCGTCGAGCTGACGCCAAGCGGCAGACCAGCGCCTAAGGGCTTCGAGGCGGTGTGGAGGGAGGGCTCGGATGAACACAGCGGGTCGAAAACGCCAGCGAGGGCTGTACGAATGAAGTATTGAACGTGAAGCGAGTCTACGATAATATCGTCGATTCTGTGACACGTCAAACACGAACCAAAGCTGGGAATATGTAGATGGGAAAAAATGTGGATGAGGAGCTGATTCGGAGGGTCAAGGAGGTTGAACAACCCAATCCGGAGTGTGCAGTGTACGAGTGGTCTTCATGCAGCCAATTGTATTTATATGCCAGCTCTTGTCACTCGAATTGAATGATAACTACCACCACTTGGCATGGGAAATTGGTTTATCTTAATAGGGATCAACGATCAGAACGCAGTGGGGGCGGGAATCCTCTCTTCTGAGAGGTGCCCACCTGTCTGACTCTCAATAAAGATCAGTGGTTTCGTTGCAACGGGTACTGTAAAAAGTAAATGGCCACCGGCCAAAACCATGATTCATTCTTGACTGGGTGCTACTGTACAAAAGGTGATGTTTCAGAATATCATGTATCATTTTTGTACCTCCTTGTCCCACCTAAGCAGAGATATCAGTATATACCAAGAGTGACATACAGTCCCGGACTCACATATTCATGAATATCTTCCATAATACACTGAACATCAAGCCTTGAGCACCGTTCGCTATGATCCTCGTTTTCAACCCACGCCCGAACAGCCCACGTACGCCATCCGTCGCGACAACGGCACGAGCAGCGTCAACGTAACCAATGCAAGTTTCGTCTACTTGTCTGTATGTCTTGACGACGCGTAGTGAGTTCGAAACTGTATCAGATATGACGGAGGCGACGAAGCCAATCAGTGCCTGTCTCAAAATCTGTTGGCCAAAGGTCGTTGGTTGGGGAAGGGACTTGTCGAGCTGGTTGTAAGTTGCAAACCACTGCGACAGGCTGTCATCAGCTCAAAGAGAAGGCCGAAAGCGTGTCTTACTTACAGGGTAATGGCCCACGAATGTCGCAGCGGCAGTTGCCCAGGCGCCAAACCACAACGTACCTAGACCACATGTTTTGATCTGCGACGGCGTTTATATAAGTTAGAACGGTCACTCAACACACGTTTGGAGCTGGAAAGCTGACCCTCTTTGAAAGAATGCCCCACCCACGCTTTCCCTGCGCTTGCAACGTCGTCTTGAGGGTATCGACAGGCGTGAGAACCATGCGGAAGAGAGCAGCGGCAAAAGAGGCAAAGACAGTTTGGATGAACTTTGGGAGTGTACGCATGAACTTGTTGCTTTCGAGCAGGGCAAGGATGCCTGCATTGGCGGCTGTGTCGCCGAAGCGAGCAACGGGTCCCTGCACGAGCGCGGCCCCGAGGCCCTGGTAGTAGCGGGAGAAACCACCGTCATCATATAGAGTATTTATAGCTTGGGTGATGGTAGTGCCAAAGCGGTATTGGTAATTCATGACCGTGTGCATGGGCTACTTTGGGTCAATGGAAGCGCACGGAGACTTGAGATAGAACTGACCATCAAGGTGAGTACTGGGAGCACCATGGCTATCGAAGTTAATGCATTGATGAGTTGTGAGATTGTGAATCATGGTACTAACAAAAACATCGTCATCACCTGCAGCGCCGCTCAGCCCACCTCCCAGAGCACGCTTGAGTGCCCCCTTGAGATCGAACTACCTAAGAGTTAGGATCAAGCCCGGTGAATTCTTGGCAGACCCACATCAACATCGTCGTCGTCGATGAATACCTTGACGAAAAATATAAGGGTAAGGATGCCCCCGGTTAGAATGATGTACCGGATAACCGTCCACGCCGACGTCCGGTCCATCTTATCTATTGGTTGTTCCCCATTCGCGACTGGCACGGAGGCATCTTCGATGCGTTCGTAGTTTGTCTGTGGGGAGGCGAGCAGCGGCTGTTCCTCTAGATCTGCGCTGTCTTTCCGAGTCGTCATGGTGGGTGTAAACGATGGAAAGGTGAGCAGAATACACGCCCGTTCGTTTGCCGCGGCTCATTCTGCCAACTCATGAGAACCTTGATGATAACTGATGACTGATGATGCATGATGCATGATGCGCGTCAACTTCGGTGTAATTCAAATGTGAGCAAAGCTTACCTTTTGGGGGCATTATGTCTTTTCCTGGCACGACAGTCGCCCTCACTATCAATCTCCTCGACCGTACTTTCTCGAAAATGGCGTCAACAAGTGGACTGCCACCATTAGATCTTCTGTTCAAATCCAATTCCACGCGGACTTACTCTGACATTTTTTTAAATCCATTTTTGTGCGCCTCGGAGCAGAATGCGCCACGTAGCACTTCGCTTTAACGTTTGCGATAGGGCCCGAGGGGCCCTATTTAGAAAGAGTGGCCATTCAAGGGTTGATTCGTTCGGAAGATGGGGCCCGTCGCTTCATTAGGGGGAGGCGATCATTCTTTTTCGCCAACGGTCGAAATCAAACATGGCGACCGCACGAAAGTGCAAGAAATACCACGCGGGAAAATATCAAGGAGCCAACGCAATGCGATAGTCCAATACGCGACGTGAGCACGACGGGCGCGCACGGATGCTGTTTACGCCACAGCGGGCGCAAAGAAGAGGCTCGGACGGATGGAGTGAACTTGGACAACAGGTGCGGACTGGCACGGACGGTTTGGGTGAACACGTCATCCTATGTAGTCATCTTCACACACGTGTACATCTATTATTACTGTAACCGTGTTTCCTGCTCCAAAATCCTAATCCTCCCCACTCTCTCAAGGAGAGTGGCTTGGCTTCCCGTCAAGCGTTGAGAGTTGTGGGGCTAGCGTCTTGTCTTGATCGCAGGAAAAGCCAGGAGAGGGAGTACACCTACTAAGTGGGGAACGCCAAGAATGCGATACCATTAATCGACTTCATTCAAGCTACCGGAAAGTTTGGGCAGGATAACTGGACAGGGGGAAGACAGAACGGAAACGAGGGAGATAGAAGAGGAACATTTGGAGGGAGAAGGACGAATTGGACAGGGAATGAACTCAATAGTGACACGACCATTCATATCATATCGCCCATCAATCTCACCACGCATCCCCACGACTCGCCGGACCCACCAAAAGTTCATTCAAGATGCGAAGAGAGGGGTGGAAGACATAGGACGCTTGCAAACGGATCGCTCAAGACTCGGACTCATCAATCATAGCACCTCACGCCACGGTGACACGCTCGCCAAGAATAGGGATCAACGATGAAGGGCGGGAGTCTTCTTTTCTGAGGTGTGCCACTGCCACCACCTGTCTGACTCTCAACAAAAGATCGGTGGTTTCGTTGCTTCGTTGCAAGAGTTGGTATTGGTAAAAAGGAGCCGGCCACCGGCCAATTCCATGACCCTTTCTTGACAGCGTATTAGGTGTACAAACGGTGGTGGTTCAAAATAAGTATCATTTTTTGGCCTCCTTGTCCCACCTAAGCAGAGATATCAGTAATCGAATGTGGCAAGAGTGACATACAGTCCAAGACTCACATATTCATGAATATCTTCCATAATACACTGAACATCAAGCCTTGTGCACCGTTCGCTATGATCCTCGTTTTCAACCCACGCCCGAACAGTCCACGTACGCCATCCGTCGCGACAACGGCACGAGCAGCGTCAACGTAACCAATCCGGGTTTCATCTACTTGCCTATATGTCTTGACGACGCGTAGTGAGTTCGAAACCGTATCAGATATGACGGACGCGACGAAGCCAATCAATGCCTGTCTCAAAATCTGTTGGCCAAAGGTCGTTGGTTGGGGAAGGGACTTGTCCAGTTGGTTGTAAGTCGCAAACCACTACGACAGGCTATCATCAGTTCCAAGAGAGCGTTTAAGGTACTTCTTACTTACAGGGTAATGACCCACGAATGTCGCAGCGGCCGTTGCCCAGGCGCCAAACCACAACGTACCTAGACCATATGTTTTGATCTGCGACGGCGAAGTTAGAGAGCATACCAAACGTGCGATTGAAGACCGGAACGCTCACCCTTTTTGCAAGAATGCCCCACCCACGCTTTCCTTGAGCCTGCAACGTCGTCTTGAGGGTATCGACAGGCGTGAGAACCATGCGGAAGAGAGCAGCGGCAAAAGAAGCGAAGGCAGTTTGGATGAACTTTGGGAGTGTACGCATGAACTTGTTGCTTTCGAGCAGGGCAAGGATGCCTGCATTGGCGGCTGTGTCGCCGAAGCGAGCAACGGGTCCCTGCACGAGTGCGGCCCCGAGGCCCTGGTAGTAACGGGAGAAACCACCGTCATCATAGAGGGTATTTATGGCTTGTGTGGTGGTAGTGCCAAAGCGGTATTGGTAATTCATGACCGTGCGTATGGGCTACTTTGTGTCAATGAAAGCGCGCGCAGACTTAAGAGAGAACCGACCATCAAGGTGAGTACTTGGAGTACCATGGCTAGCGAAGTTGATGAGATGTGAGATTGTGAATCATGGTACTAGAAAAAACATTGGCGTCACCTGCAGCGCCGCTCAGCCCTCCTCCCAGAGCACGCATGAGTGCCCCCTCAAGATCGAACTAGCTAGAAGGGTTAGATCGAACCCGGTGAATTTCTCGACGGACCCACATCAATATCACCAGCATCGATGAACCCCTTAACGAAAAATATAAGGGCAAGAATACCCCCGGTTGACAGAATGATGTACAAGATAACCGTCCACACAGACGTCCGGTCCACCTTATCTGTCGGTTGTTCCTCGTTCGCGACTAGCGCGGAGGCATCTTCGATGCCTTCGTAGTTTGTCTGTGGGGAGGCGAGCAGCGGCTGGTCCTCTGCGCTGTCTTTCCGAGTCGTCATGGTGGGAGTAAACGATAGAAAGATAGGCAGAATACACGCCCGTTCTTTGGCAGCGGCCAACTCGGCCAACTCAGGATGACTGATTGCCATGATGCGTCAAATATGTTGTAATTCATACGTGAGAAAAACATACCCTTTTAGACAATATGTCTTTTCCCGGCACTTCCGGACAGTCGCGTTCAGCACCAACCTCCTCGGCCGTTCTTTCTCGAAAATGGCGTCAACAAGTGGACTGCCACCATTAGATCCTCTGTTCAAGTACAATTCCAAGCGGACTTACTCTGTCTTTGCTTCGTATCCGGATGCTGGTTTAAGAGAGGAGGAGAAAAGGTGCGCACACGTACCTTGTTTACCTTAGGCCATCCAACGATGTTCGAATAGCGCCCGCCTACGACTGTCGGTAAAAATTAATGACGAATACAAGGACTATAAGCAACTACCCTCTGCTCTCCTCGCCCAACAAGGTCCCATCGGGCCTGCACGCCCCACAGAAACACGCAAGGCCATTACCGCTGGACCCTCCTCTTCCGAGACGACCCGTTTGATAGCGTCCATTGACACGACACCTGAACAACGAGTTTCAACATTCTCTAATCCATCCAAATTTTCGCAAGCGCTCATGTTACACAAAACGACACGTACTGTCAAGCCAACGTATCATGCACCATGGAAGCTCGTCCGTGTCATTTCTGGGCATTTGGGATGGGTACGCAGCGTTGCCGTCGAGCCGGGAAACAAGTGGTTCGCCACAGGTGCAGGTGACCGAGTAATCAAGATCTGGAACCTTGCGTCTGGTGAACTACGTTTGTCGCTCACCGGTCATATTTCGACCGTGCGTGGACTGGCGGTATCCCCCCGCCACCCGTATCTCTTCTCATGTGGTGAGGACAAGGTGCGCCTTTACAGCGTTTTGCGCGCAACGTTGATTCTAACGTGTGAGGGCTTAGATGGTTAAATGCTGGGATCTCGAGGCTAACAAGGTCATCCGACACTACCACGGCCATCTTTCTGGCGTCTACGCCCTCAGCCTCCACCCAACACTTGATGTGCTTGTGACAGCCGGTCGTGACGCGTCAGCGCGCGTCTGGGATATGCGTACCAAGGCGCAGATTCACGTTCTTTCAGGACATACGGCGACCATCGCGGCTGTTAAATGCCAGGACTCAGACCCTCAGGTTATCACGGGTAGCATGGATTCCACCGTGCGGTGAGTGAAGGCCGTGTCACCATTTTGTTGTCAGTCTCATGAAGTACTTGATAGGCTATGGGACTTGGCGGCAGGCAAAACAATGGTGACGCTGACGCATCATAAGAAGGCGGTACGTGGCATTGCCATCCACCCGACAGAGTATTCCTTCGCAACTGGCTCGGCGGGTGGAAACAACATCAAAAAGTGGAAGTGTCCTGAGGGCGCCTTCGTCTTCAACTTTGGCGGACACAATGCAATCATCAACACATTATCAGTCAACTCCGAAGGCGTATTCTTTTCTGGCGGTACGAGCGCCTTCCTTTTTCGGACGTCTCATCGAACTAACAACCTCATAGCTGATAATGGTTCGATGACGTTTTGGGATTATGCGACGGGAACGCCGTTTCAGAATATGGATGACATACCACAGCCGGGTTCGCTTGAGGCGGAAGCGGGTCTATTTTGTTCAACATTCGACATGACAGGCACGCGCTTGATTACAGGTGGCGCGGACAAGACTATCAAGGTGCGCGTCAGGTTATGTCAAACGTTGACCTTTACTAACTCTCTTGGTAAAAGGTGTACGCTGAGCAGACATCATGACTGACTGTGGAATTGTAGCGTATCCTGCTGTATATTGCCCTCGTGTCGTCTACCTTCTACTTTTGCCCCAATATTATTCGTGGGGTTAATATGGTGGTTCACGAGTTGTCTCCCCCCCCCCATATTCATTTCTTATGAGCAGTCCGACTAAAGAGGGAATGTCACTCGAGGTGAACTAGGTATGTTAACAAGAGCTTACGGTCCAATTGCCATGTCCAGGTAGATCTGTCCTGATTGATATAAAAGATGTGGTGACTACAAGACAGGTTCAAGTTAGAACGACGGTAATCGTCGTATTCCCACGTGATCCAACAGTCGGGTTCTTGGTCTTGGAACTTGTCCTGAAATGCAGTGATTCCCTATTCCCTCGCGAGAGAACGTGAATGTGCGGCCTCTTTCTTGAGATCAGGGCGACGAGCGTCGTTGTGTCTAGACTTGGCGATCACTGGCTTAATGCTGATAATGTGAGAATGTAATACCATTTTTGGACATTGCTCCTGTTGTGACCTCATTCAACACCATGCGAGGCGTTAGCGTCGGCCGGGAGTGGCAGGCTCGGAGTCTTGAGTCCATACAGGAACCCAACCTTGCCGTGCACCCTCATGGCAGCAGCGCCCCGTGCCCCAGACAAACCCCTTCCCGTCACTCCGTCGCATAAAGCCTCATCCAAGGCCCTCACGATTGAGAGCGGAAACCACTTGCGACAGTTCCTCAGCCACGTCCTTGAGGAGGAAACCATATACCGTGACGTAGACAAGGATGCGTGGGTCACCAGCATAGAGGGTGCTTTGAATGACCTTGCGGGGGCAGTGAATGGGGGTATGTGGCTTGCGGGGGTCCGGCGTACGAGGATCGCGAAGCGAGAGTGTAAAGAGAAAGCCGCTGAACGTGCGAAGCGGGAACAAGAGCACGCCGCCAAAGAGGAGACAGAGGCGCGGAACAAGACAAAGAATCGGCCGTCTTCCGTCACCGATACAGTCAAGCACACTAAAGAGGCGAATGCTGTGGCAAGCGAAGCGAAGACAGAGGCTCCTCGCGCCCTCAAACCTCCTTCTGAGGACGCGAACCGGAACTTGCGGGCGCTGCAACAACTTCGCAAACTTACCAATAAACGCCCTCCATCATCTCCCAGTGACACAGAGCGGGCACGCCATCTCTTACTAACAGTTGTCTTACCTGATATCCCAGCCCCGCGCCCATGCTCTTCGGGGACCGCGGGCGATGCCATGGCGCCAAGGTGTGCCTTTGCCCCTGGCGTCTACTCCCTTCCACCTCCCGATTTGTTCGGCGAGGATCCCGACGACAACAACGAGGCAGTAATCAACAGCGCTCTCTATGGGTTCAAGGAATGGGACGGTGCGTCCACACTTCCGCTTAACTATGGCCGTATCAACTGACCCTACCTAGTGGATTACCCCGAGGCTCATGACAAAATAGAGCTAATCGGTGGTACATTTACGCTGAATAGAGTACGCTCTGCAGACGAGCATGCCTCTCTTGTGCGGGTCCTCAGAGTATCCGTATACCTCCTCCTGTCCCTCCTCTTGGAACAATCATTCCTCTCCAATTCCTCCATTAAGCTTCACTTCCCAAAGCCTTCACCGACGTCAATCTCCTTTCCCACGCCGACCCCGATTGTTCATAGGAACTCTTCCCCCGACGTACAGGTAGAAGTGAAGCAGCGAAAGCGGGATCTCTTACGTCACGGCATATGGTCTCTACTCCATAGACGTTTGCCTCGTGCTATCACTGTCAATTCGTCCGAGCCTCGTGGCACGTCGCTGGATCTCTCGCTTCAAGAACCGGATACACCTGCAAGGGCCTCTCTTGATACCTCCCAAGGTGCAACGCCACCGCGACAGCGCCGCTTCTCGATCTTCGGAGAGAGTCGCGCGACTCCCCCACCTCCGGAACCGTCTCAAACCTTAAATGACAAACCCTATCAAACAGCGCTGCAACGTGTTGAGGAGGGCAGAGCCCTTCTATCTACCTCTCCTGGCCTTGTCATCCCCGCACCCCAACTCCTCGTGCACCTTGCCGAATCAGAAAAGGCAAACCCTACGCGTCGTCTGAGCGGAGACGAACGAACTGGCCTGACCAGCATACTCGGATGGGATGGCAAGAGGGCCGCGTCGCGCGGTAGTATGACGGGGACAGTCGGCTTTCTACGACAGCAGCAGCTTTCGTTTCTCTATTCCGAATATGTCTACGATCCTGAGCGCTCGTCTCAGTCGTCAGCGGGCGGTTCTACAATGAAACTCGCGGACGCGCGGCTCAAACTATGCATGCACTCTGGAGCTCATGTGCGCTGGGTCACGTATATGTACTACGGGGGAGATGATTGCGACCAGTGTCTCGGTGACATGATTACATCGATGTGTCATCGGGCTGAAGAAGCATGCCCGCAGCAGGCTTGCAAAATTCCTCAGCAGGGGCATGAGCGAAGATGGACCCACGGCGGCATTCGCGTGACCGCAAAGACGGAGCCACAATCCCCTCCAGCGTCGCCTGATGTCCGATCGCAGGAAATCGAGATGTGGCACAGCTGTAAAATTTGTCAAGAGTCGACGACACGATGTAATATGTCTGACGGAACCTAGTGAGTCGCGCTCTTTCTGCTCCTGTGAAGCGTGTTAAAACGTCTCGTCCAGTTTATTCTCGTTTGCAAAGTTTCTTGAATTGTTGTTGTATTCACCCACCATCTGTAACCTATCGCATACCCTCTGCACTCACACGTCCCCTTCGTCAGCCAGCCCATCACTTCCAGCATCGCGCTTCAATATCATTCGTCACTTCTCACACAAATCATTCCGAGTCTCCTTCACACTTTCCCCGATCGACGACATTTTTGATATCCTAATGCCCAGGCTACAATTCACGAAAGGTGGATGGGTGGATAAACCCCCACAAGTGACGGCCCCAAACCCGGCTGTCGATGACTTAGACAAAAAGGAGTTGAGGCAAGAGGTCAAACATTGGTGGCAAGCTATAGCCGATCATTTGGATAAAGTGGTCTGCTTCTTTTTATCTCCGCTCCCTGTTCTGCCTAAGTCATTCCGTAGGAGGCCGAGTTCTCCGGCGGGGTTGCCTCGTACCGCAAAAGCCTACCCCGGCTACCTTCCGCAGATGATGATGGGGAAACCCCATCGGAGGAACGACTCACACCTAAGGGTCTCCTTGTATCCCTTCCTCTGACACCAACTCATAGTGCCCAGCCTTCCATCTCGTCAGTGGCCACTATAACGCCTACGCGCCCCGGCCCAGATCCTTCCTCCGAAGCCGCCGTTCTTTCTGATGACCACAAAGCCACGGACTCTCCCATCCACCTTTTGATGAATATACGCTTTGCGTTCCAACGTGCGGAACAAGCCTTGTACTCCCAACTGCGCGATACACCTAATGCCACGCTGAATGATGCCCGACGGGAATTCCATTCCGCGGCGCACGGCGCGAGCCGTCGGCTAGCTGCGTGGGAAGCCAAGCACATGTCGAAAGACGCACGTCAGCGTCTCGCAGCTGACCGCGAAGCTATTCAGAAACCTCAGTGGTGGCATTCTGGGTATCATGCAGTTCCAGGCGGGAACGTCATAGTTCAAGAAGAGGACTGGGGTAGTATCATCGCGTTCACACTTAGGTAAAAAAGCGTCCCTTTGACTCTTCATGTTGCGAGGAATGAACTTCTTCGCTGCAGTTCATTAGACTATCAACACGAGCTCGCGGCTATGTCAAATCATCGGGCAGCACAAACGACTTCTGCGCCGCCACCATCGCGATCTGCGGGATCACGCCAGACGACACTAGCATCGCTTGGCCGATCCTCTGCCTCCGCTAGCACATCATCGTTCAAATTCTTTGGTTCATCAATCAAACCCGATCCAGATCGCGAAGATTCGGTATGGCATGAACCCGAAACATGTTCGGCAGTGGTAACTCGGAAAGAGCATCCGCGCGACCCGACAGCACTTCTCTCGCTTCGGGATGTATTGCGGCATAAGGTACCCGTAGACGGTGGGTCGGGAGCCCCGTCGTCGGTATTCCCGTCGGTGTCACGAATGACCAACAGCGGAGCGCCTCCCTTGGCATGGGCTAAACCCGCGGTCGAAGTCAACGTGGCGGCCGTGGATGGGCAAGTCACGGGTATGCCCGAAGCGGTAGTTACCGCTGGTCGAATCCTGCACGAGCTAGATGCGGCGTCGGACGTGTCGTCCAAGACCAGCTCGTCGTTCTTGGAGACGAATGTCCTTCGTGGCAAGACGTCTTCTGTGCTGACCTATGCCTCTGAAGGTAGCACCGGCACAGTCGGCCCGGCTCCGTCGACCCAGGAAGATATTCATTCCCCGATGCCACTTCACGCAACTACCAGCGCGCTTGTTGATCCGCGCTCTCGGACTTCGACGGCGAGCACGACGCAGGATGGGACCGAGGCATCTACACATGACACCATGTTTTCGTGGACGAGCAGCTTGACCAACGCAATGCGGTACATGCTCAAGGCCGAGTTCCCGGCGCAGCCCACGCCGCTCCCGAAGAACCACCACGGCCTCCTCTCCACCGACCCGCTTTCGATTGACGAAAGACCTCACATCAAATATGATTGGACGATCGGCAAACGGCTCAAGTTTAGCTGTACGGTATATTACGCGAAACAGTTCGATGCGCTCCGGAGGCGGTGCGGCGTCGAGGAAGTGTTTTTGAAGAGCATGGCCAAGTGCGAAAATTGGAAGGCCGAGGGCGGGAAGAGCCGCTCGAATTTTGGAAGACGTCGGACAGCCGGTTCATCATCAAGACGTTGGTCAACGCGTGGAACGTCGCGGACTTGTACGCAGATTCATCCCCTCTCTTTTTTGTTTCTTTTTGCTTAGGCTGAGTTACCCTAGGCAAGTGCTTATCGATGTTGCGCCTCCGTATTTCTCGCATATGGAGTCCACCGCGAGCAGGGCGTCCATTCTCGCGAAGCTGCTCGGTTTTTACACCGTCGAAGTTCGCAATCTGGAAACTGGTACTGTGCAGGCAAAGGCGGACCTACTCGTCATGGAGAACCTGTTTTACGGTCAGAACCCACGAGAACGTTCGATCTTAAGGGCATTCAAGGTCGCAAGGTGAAGGCCAATTCAAGCTCTTCGACATCAAAGACGTTATTTGATAGCGAATGGATCGAAGGCGCGTGTTATCTGTCCCTGTTGTTGTCATGACGCTATTTGACAGTTCCTCATGCAACTTAGGCCAACAACGCGCCCTCACATTAGTAAATCCTGTCTCCAAAGCGATTCTTCAGGAGGCCGTGAGGGCAGATTGCGACTTCCTCGCCAGCAGCAATATCATGGACTATTCGTGCGAACGTCTCTTGTCATTTACCCTTCCGGTCCCTCATGAGAATTTCCAGGCTGTTACTTGGTGTCAATGGGGAGAGGAAACAGATTCACTGTGGCTTGGTGGACACTATCGGCAGCTACACGTTCGCAAAGACTCTTGAGTACAAGGCGAAGGGTCTTTCTGGGAAAGACGGAAAGGACATCACGGTCGTCCCTCCCCACGAGTACAAGGAACGTTTCGTGTCCGCATTGGATGGCTATTTCTTAGCGTGCCCAGGTACGCATCTTAACGTTTGATGATCACTAGATTGATATATTGGTTTCAGACAAATGGACTAAACCCCCAGATGAGAAAAAGCTGATAGATGATCCAGCGCTCTTGCCCAGCGTTCTCTGATACTTCCACGCGCCGCGTTAGCGCTCGTTCAGGGACAGAGGCGCAATGATAAGCGGTGGACGGTACGGTACATACCTCATGGTGATGTTGCTATGCATTTTCTCCCACTTTATCGTTTGGTAGAACGCCGCTATTCAATTTAGGCATTTTATACCTGAGATCCACCACCGGGCCGCTATAGAGTATCGTAGGTAAGGCGGCCATACAGGGCCATCAAATCATGAGCCTGAGAATCATAAAGCATCCATCCAGTATGGAAAAAAGAGGTTTCCGCGCTTACTGTAAAACTCGAAAAGTACAGAGTAAACCTATTGACCTTTTCAGACGAGTATCATTTCTTCCAGGACATTTGTGTAGGCACACTTTTCCGACCCCGATCGCCCTTCTAGTGCCAAAATGTCACCCACCGCATTGCTCGATAGCGATCTCTTTGTGAAGAGATATCAAACAGCATAGAAACCCAATGGAACTTCGTTGAAGTGAAGTGATTCTAGGGTGAGAGGAGACGATTTCGAACGTCAAGTTGTCTTCAAGGCCTCACAATATCCGCCGCCGCACAATCAGTCGCCCCCACGCACTTGTACGACAATACTCCTGATTCAACAGCCAAGGTCATATTCAACGCACTTTATGGGATGATTTCGCACATATACGCGCTCCTTTCTCACATTTGTTCTCTGCAAATCCGAAGATAGACATATTAACCTTTCCACCATCCGATTGTTCTTCGAGGAAATGCAAGCGCATGCGGCCGCCGTGTTTCCATACCTACCTTGTGCTCTTACTTAAAGCTGAAGTTCTTACGATGGAAGCTAGTCTCTTGGTCTCCTTGCTTGGTCTCTGTGATGAAGAGCATATTTTTCCTCGCTGCTATTGCCGCACCTCTTTTCGCGCTTGCTGAGCCAGGGGATTCGGCCCTTGCTGAGGTTGTACGTAGACAACCAGGCCCAAATTTGCTCGCACGATCGGGCATCAACCCTGCTTTGATCGCACAAGCGTGTCAATCACAGTGCTCACCCGTCATCAAAACTCTCAACGTGAGTACTACCTTTTCCCTCACCTGGCAATCTATAACACGAGAGCATGGTTGTTCATTTTTTGGTGCCATTGGCACTGTAGGCTTGCAACAGCGTCGCTAAGTGCGAATGCACACAAGCGAACTTTGGTTCTCTCGGGACATGCTTGAACTGTCTCCAAGCACTCTCCCCGCCAGACGATAATGGATACCTGGCCGCTAGTTATTATGCTGGAGGTAAAATTCACTCGCCTTTCCATTTTTTCGCCAATTGACGTCGCTGCGGTTTCGTGTAGATTTCGAGGGTCAGTGCGACTCGGCTGGCTACGTGCTCAACGACGTCTCGATCACCGCGACGCCGACAGGAATCGCATCAACGGGCGACCCGCTCTCCATTTTCTACCCACCGTTTCCAACCTTTGGTGCTACAGTAGTGTCTATCGGAGGCGAGGCTTTGCTGCCAACGGTTCCACCTGGCTCAGGAGACTCAGGTGGTGCTGTCAGGCTGGGCGCACTCCAGAGCCTAAACGCCGGCGTTGTTGGGGCTGTCGCCGCAGTCGCCATTTTTATGGGCACGTTTCTCCTGTGACTTGAGCAGGACGAGAAGTAGGCCGTCTCTTCAGATACCCAAATTCCCTAACTTGGAAAAAATCACTTGGTGGAACCACCGCATACAATCTTTTCAGTCGTGTAGACTGTCTTTCTTTTGTTTGTCTGACCTTGTGTGTGAATCGTGTAGAGCCTCGAAGAGCAATGTTATACCCTAGTGTGTCTTTTCCCGCTAAGTTACTACTCGCAAACCAATAGCAGCGCTACAACGGCCCGCTTGCGATAATGGCAGACCAGTATTCTAGTGATCGTTGTAATCCCTGCGGCTGGCGCAGCCCCGATCTTAGTTGCCATTGCCATGTGTCGGTGTTTGCCATTTCCGTGTGGCGTTTGCTACTTGCCACTCATCCGACTCGGAGTCAAGAGCTATTTGCCATTTGCCATGGGCGTGCGCTGCACGCCTCCGAGTCCTACTATCAGCCCAGTGATAAGTCCACCCGAGCCTGCTATCCTGCGTAATTCCAATCTGGCACCACGCCATTCGATGCTTATCCTCTGGATATGAACGTTAGTGACGAAGGCGCTAAATTTGCTACCCACCTTTACCATTTGGCCCAAGATTTGGCCCATGCTAGCGCTACAAGCCATGCCACCTACAAATCTGGCAGTGTGCTTCCCTCAAGGTTTCTGTAAGTCAGCCATCACGGAAAGTGAACTCGCAAGAGCAATAGAGTTGTCACTTCCATCATTGAGCACGCCGGCCCTTCATAGCTTCATAGGCCTTCATCAAGCTTCATCCTGGCAACTCATGCCTATTATGGTGTCACGTGCTGCAGTGGGCCTAATACGGGGTAAGTACCGCAATCATTCCTAAAAATGGGGTTCCGAGCCTCGCTTGCTGTGCTACGAATTCCTAGCAGGTTACGTCTGAATGTTGTTCAATTGCACCTCGTGCCGGATCCATTTCACCCGTCGGCGCCGCACCGAACTTGACACAGATAGCTACTAAGTACCACGCGGCGCTTTAGCGCTCGTTCAGGGACAGAGGCGCAATGATAAGCCTGACGGTGGACGGTACGCGGTACGTACCTATGGTGATGTTGCTACGCATTTTCTCACATTTTATAGTTTGGTAAAACGCTGCTGTTCAATCCAGGCATTTTTATACCTGAGATCCCAACTCCACGCACCGCTTTAGAGGATCGTAGGTAAGGCGGCCATATAGGGGCCATCAAATCATGAGCCTGAGAGTCATAAAGCATCCATCTCAGTATGGAAAAAGAGGTTTCCGCGCTTGCTGTAAAACTCGAAAAGTACAGAGTAAGCCTATTGACCTTTTCAGACGAGCATCATTTTCTTCCAGTAGGCAGCACCTTTCCGACCCCGATCGCTCTTCCAGCGCCAAAATACCGCCCACCGCATTGCTCTATGGCGATATCTTCGTGAAGAGATATCAAACAGCATAAAACCCAACGGAAGCTTCGTTGAAGTGAAGTGATTATTGCGTGAGAGGAGACGAATTCCAGCGTCGAGTTGTCTTCAAGGCCTCACAATATCCGCCGCCGCACAATCAGTCGCCCCCACGCACTTGTACGACAATACTCCTGATTCAACAGTCAAGGTCATATTCAACGCACTTTATGGGATGATTTCGCACATATACGCGTTTCTTTCTCACATTTGTTCCCTACAAGCCCGAAGATAGACATATCAACCTCTCCACCATCCGATCGTTCTTTTAGGAAATGCAAGCGCATGCGGCCGCCGTGTTTCCATACCTACCTTGCGCTCTTACTTAAAGCTGAAGCTCTTACAATGGAAGCTAGTCTCTTGGTCTCCTTGTTTGGTCTCTGTGATGAAGAGCATATTTTTCCTCGCTGCGATTGCCGCACCTCTTTTCGCGCTTGCTGAGCCAGGGGATTCGGCCCTTGCTGAGGTTGTGCGTAGACAACCAGGCCCGAAGTTGCTCGCACGATCGGGTGTCGATGCATCTTCTATCCCACAAGCGTGTCAATCACAGTGTTCATCCATCGTCAACACTCTCGACGTGAGTACTGCTTTTTTTCCTCACCCGGCGATCTATAGCACGAGAGCATGGTTGTTCATGTTTTGGCGCCATTGGCACTGTAGGCTTGCAACAACGGCGCTAATTGCGAATGCACACAAGCGAAGTTTAATTCTCTCGGGACATGCATGGACTGTCTCCAAGCACTCTCCTCGCCAGACGCCGGACTCGATGCTAATCTCTATATGGCCGGTAAATTTCGCTCACTTTCCTGCCCTTCCTGTCCCACTGACGTCGTCACGGCTTTCGTGTAGTTTTCGAGAATCTGTGCTTAGGGTTTGGCTACATGCTCAACAACGTCGAGGTCACCGCGTCGCCGACGGGAACTGTATCCACGTTTGACCCGTTCGCCGTTTTCGAGCCACCGACGGCAACCCCTGGCGCAACACAAACGGTGTCTGCTGACGATTATCCTTTACTCCCAACCGGCACGCAGACGACTAGCTCAGCAATCGTCACGCAGAAGACTAGCTCAGCAACTGTCACACAGACGACTAGCTCAGGAAAGACAGGAGGTGCCGTCGGGCTTGACGCGCTCCAGAATCTAAACACCGTCGTTGTCGGGGCTGTCGCCGTAGTCGTCATGTTTATGGGCGCGTTGCCGCTGTGACTTTTGCGCAGGACGAGAAGCCGGCCGTCACTCCAGATACCCAATTTTCCTTCGAAAAAATCACTTGGTGTAACCACCGCATACATTCTTTACAGTCGTATAAACTGTCTTTCTTTTGTTTGTCTGACCTTGTGTGTGAATCGTGTAGAGCCTCGAAGAGCAATGTTATACTCTAGTATGTCTTTTCCCGCTAAGTTACCCAGTAGCAGCGCTGCAGCGGCCCTGTTGCGATAATTGCAGACAATATTTATTGTGATCCCTGCGGCTGGCTCAGTCCCGATCTGTCTGAGTCCATCAGAACATGCCACATAGTCGTCGAACCTATTTTCTCGAGAGCGCCAGATGCGGATACGTCACCACCTGGACTCTGCATACTGACCCACGCAAAGTCCTGTGGTCCATTACTGCATCGTGACTTAAACTCAAGGAGGCGGTGGACGGGCGGCAAATCCCGCCGGAATGTGGTTACGGAAAAGACAACTTGAAGTACACCACCTGTCCGCCCTGGGCTACCACTCGCTGCTCGCAGCTGACTGGTTCATCCTTGACATTCTGCCAGTTTCCATACCGTTTTGCTTCTCGTCATTTGCCATTGCCATGTGCCGGTGTTTGCCATTGCTGTGTGGCGTTTGCTATTTACCATTCATCAAGAGCTATTTACCATTTGCAACGGGCTGTGCGCTGCACGCCTCCTACTATCGACCCCAGTGATAACACCACCCGAGCCTGTTATGCTCCGTAATGTCAATCTGGCACCACACCATCCGATGCTTATCCTCTGAGGCATGAACGTTAACGGAGACGCTAAATTTGCCACCCACCTTCACAATTTGGCCCATTCCACAAGCCATGCCACCTACAAGTCCGGCGGTGTGCTTCCCTCAAGGTTTCTGTAAGTCAGTCATCACGGAAAGTGCACCCGCAATAGCAACGGAGTTGTCACTTCCATCGTCGAGCACGCCGGGACCTTCATCCAACTCATGCCTATGGCGTGCTGCATGGGCCTACGGAGTAAGTACTGAATCATCCCTAAACAATGGCCGGGTTTCCGAGCCTCAATTGCTGTGTCACGAATTCCTAGCAGGTTGCGTGTCGCGACCGAGCCTCAGACATGTATAGGCCTCATCCCTGATCGAACTTGAAAAGCACTTTGTGCTTCGGCCCAATCGCTATGCAGTCGTTCCCATTCCTTCCCGCTGGTATCTAATGAGGTCTGAATGCTGTTCAATTGCACCTCGTGCCAGATCCGTTTGCCCCATCAGCGCCGCACCGAACTTGGCACAGATAGCTACTAAGTACCACGCGCCACTTTAGCGCTCGTTCAGGGACGGAGGCGCAATGATAGGGCGGTGGATGGTACAAACCCCATGGTGATGTCGCTATGCATTTTCTCACATTTTATAGTTTGGTAGAACGCCGCTATTCAATTCAGGCATTTTTATACCTGAGATCCCAACTCCAGGCACCGCTATAGATGATCGTAGGTAAGGCGGCCATATCAAATCATGAGCCTGAGAGTCATAGAGCATCCATCTCAGTATGAAAAGAGAGGTTTTCGTGCTTACCGTAAAACTCGAAAAGTACAGAATAAACCTATTGACCTTTTCAGACGAGCATCGTTTTCCTCCAGGTACGGTTTACGTAGGCAACCTTTCCGACCCCGATCGCTCTTCCAGCGCCAAAATATCGCCCACCGTATTGCTCTAACTTATAACAATCATGTTCTCTTTGTGAAGAGATATCAAACAGCATAGAAACCAATGAAAGCTTCGAAGTGATTATCGGGTGAGAGGAAACGATTTCGAGCGTCAAGTTATGCTGAAGACGGCCTCACAGCCTTTATAGCTTTATCCGCCGCCACACACTGGCAATCAGTCGCCCCACGCATTTCTACGACAACATCCTGATTCACCAGGGAAGGTCATATTCAACACAGGTTATGGAATGATTTCGCACATATACGAGCACCTTTCTCACATTTGTTCTCTGCAAATCCGAAGATAGACTTATTAAGCTTCCCACTATCTGATTGTCCTTTGAGGACTCGGAAATGCAAGCGCATGCGGCCGCCGTGTTTCCATACCTACCTTGCGCTCTTAACTTACTTAAAGCTGAAGCTCTTACGATGGAGGCCAGTCTTTTGGTCTCCTTGCTTGGTCTCTCTGTGATGAAGAGCATAATTTTCCTCGCTGCAATTGCCGCACCACTTTTCGCACTCGCTGAGCCGGGGGGTTCGGCCCTCGCTGAGGTTGTGCATAGACTACGAGGCCAAAATTTGCTCGCACGATCGGGTATCGACACCTCTTCCGTCTCAACAGAGTGTCAATCACAGTGCTCACCCATCATCAATACTCTCGACGTGAGTACTGCTTTTTCCCCTCACCTGGAAATCTATAGCACGGGAGCATGGTTGTTCATTTTTTGGTGCCATTGGCACTGTAGGCTTGCAACAGCGTCGCTAAGTGCGAATGCACACAAGCGAACTTTGATTCTCTTGAGATATGCCTGAACTGTCTCCAAGCACTCTCCTCGCAAACCTCGGTATCCTCCGGATTCGATGCTAATAGCTATACTGAAGGTAAAGTTCGCTCACCTTCCCGTCCTTCCGGTTCCACTGACGTCGCCACGGCTTTCGTGTAGCGTTCGAGGGCCTATGCAAGGATTCTGGCTACGTACTCAACTACACCGCGATCACCGCGATACCGACGGGAATCGCATCCACGGGCGACCCGGTCTCCGTTTTCGAGCCAGCGACGGTAATCGCTGGCGTTACACAACCGGTGACTTTCGACGATTTTCCTTTGCTCCCAACCGGCGCGTCGTCTGCCGGCGCGCAGACGACTAGCTCAGCTACCGTCACGCAGACGACTAGCTCAGGAAAGACAGGAGGTGCCGTCGGGCTTGGCGCGCTCCAGAATCTAAACGTCGGCGTTTTTGGGGCTTTCGCCGCAGTCGGCATTTTTATGGGCGTGTTGCCCCTGTGACTTGAGCAGGACGAAAAGCAGGCCGTCTCCAGATTCCCCAAATATGACTTCGAAAAAATTACTTGTTGTAGTCACCGCGTACATTATTTTCAGTCGTCTAAACTGTCTTTCTTTTATTTGTCTGTCCTCGTGTGTGAATCGTCTAGAGCCTCCGAGTCGAAGAGCAATGTTATACTCTACTTGTGTGTCTTTTCTCACTAATTGTTTTGCAAATCAGGGTGACGGTGACGCTACAGCGGGGCCCGGCTGCGATGATAATTGCAGACAATATTCTAGTGATCGTTGCGATCTCTGCGGCCGGCGCAGCCCCGAGGTTTTGGAAATACTCGTACCAACTCTGAGCAGTGAGTTCAATCAGGGCTCTGGAAGCTACAAACATTGAAAGGACAGACTCCAAGCCATCTTATGCTCCATGACATCTAACAACCAGTTACGGCGTCGCCCTCATGGAAGATAAAGTATCCCAAGAGATAATATTCTCCAGTCTGCACTAGCAGGGACATATCCGTTGATCGTTCCTTGGACTCGGCGGGTAAGCCAACGGCCGAACGTAGCCTGAGAGGTGTCAGCGCGCTAGCCACGTAGCACTTCAACACAGTGTTGGACAGTGGTTGGGGATAATCATTGACTGAAAGTCGAAGGCAGATCACGCACATTATATATCTGACTTTTCTGATTTGATGGCAGCACACCTTCAAGTCCTATATCAGTTCATCGATAATCGCACAGGTCATATCAACGAAACTAGTCGAATACTAGTAAGTTAAGATCGCCACTGGCAGTGAGGTCAGATGCAGTGAAGAGAATTGATTCGTGCGATTGGTTTCCAAGATGCTAGTGATCACTAGTGAGTCGGGCTCATGGCTCTGCTTTAGAGTGCCCGTACCTAAGTAAACTGGGCGTTGGAGGGTTCATATGTCTGAATATTTTATTGAGTGCTGAAGGTGTCGAGTCTGGTGCATATACTCTTACTACTGCCTTTTCGAGGTTTAACAGGGATACTCGCTGAGTCTGGATTTCGGAGAGCATCCGTGAAGTCAACAGTTAGTACAAGACTATACGGGTTAAAATGGAAGGCATTGCGCTCGCAAGTTCGAGGAGTATGCTGCTGCTCATTGGGGAAGCAGCCCAAGTACCTTCAATCTATTCTATATACCCTGAAGGCGTGCTGGAAACAAGCAAAGGCCGAACCAGTCCCAAAAAGTAGATCAAGCGGGCAGCACAAAGATATCCACCAGCTTGGAACAGCTCAGGGCTTCGCTCTGGATCTCGGGTTTTCGCTTCACCTTGGACTCTATAGCCTCAGTCTCAGGGACGGGTGTGTGACTACTGCCCTTCGTCCGGATGGTTCATGGGTCGTAGCCAAAAAAAAAATCGCGGTCGGGCAGGTCGTCAGGGTGCGGGCGAAAGCTGGCGTTGCGGCGCATGCGCACGTGCACATGCTGTAAGGCCGCATGGGCTCTGCGGGTGCTACAACGAACTGAATGGGTAGCGCTGCTCTGGTCGCCACCGAACATTGTTGCGTGTACTTCTGCATCACATTTGCATACTCATACAAGTCTTTGAGATTTTCGCTCAAATGTAAGGGAGCTCGGTTTCTTCAAGTTCTGGGCGAAGCGAGGAACGAGTGCGGCCCGTGTAAGCTTAGAGCAGAGTCTCTGTGTGAATGAAGTTTCTCCTCCCACTTCCTCGGTTGGTTTGAAGCACCAGAACGCTTTTCTTTCGAACTACAATGACATATTATTTACCCTGTCATTCCTACCCGACAATCGTACTAGACTGCGCAAGAGACTGCGACAATCTGGACACCAGAACATGCCACATTGTCGCCGAACATATTTTCTTGAGCGCGCCAAATGCGGACACGTCACCATCTGGACTCTGCTCAGTGAGCCACGCAAAGTCCTGTGGTGACTTAATCTTAGGGAGGCTGGACAAGCCGGTTTCAGTCACTTCTGGCCCACCATCCAACCTAATCCGCTGGGGCCTCGCCGACCGCGGTCATCAGCGAATTCGGATCTTACTAGCTTTGGAGGCCAGTCCTGGAAACCACAACATGCTATCGTCGGACAAGGTATTTGATTGGCGGCAAGATTGGCAGACTCCAGCTGAGAATGGCACCTGCCAAAATGAAAAACCACGCGTTCAGTGTGCTTTGAGCGACAAGCCCCTTCACGCCTACGATGTTCTCCTCGCGCATGGTGAGATGTTGCGAGAGCTTTCCGAGATTCACGGGCAATGCCCAGACAACAGTGTCGGCCCGGGAGGCGGTAGTGAGGCTCTGTGACCGTTACGGTGCCTTCTGCCCACCTTATAATTAATTAAGTTGTGGCGCTGGTGGTTCTGTAGCTTACCCCCATTCGACACTGCCAACAGCCTGAGCCCAACTGTTTATATGAGAAATCCCCACTATGCCGCGTCACTGGCTAGCGTGGGCCGAGGAACGAGAAATCCGGGCCAAGCTATGGGAGGAATGCGAAAATTCCGACTGGAGACCAGCCACACAGTGACAACTTTTTTTTGGCAGATTCCGTGGGTGACAACGCGAGAAGGGCATCAAGTTTAATAAAACGTGTCCTTCGCGAATAGGGGGAGAGTTGATCGCTATGTACTAAAATTAACCAGACCAGAACATGAACATCTGGAAGGGGCCTGGGCTATCGTTGGTTTCAGACTGTGCCTCTTAGTTGTCCCACTTTCTGTGACAGCCGTGGATCGCATCCTGTTAATGACACACTATTCTGCTCCTGCTATCTCCATTTGACCACGAGATGCACAATAAATTCTCTGCTTCTAGCAGGGTTTTCAGCATTGCGCTTGGTAGCCTTCTCTGCCCCCAATAAGCCTCTAATTATGCACTACTACCTACTCTATGTGCTCTCTATCGTTGTCGTCGCGCCCCTCGCCAACTTGGCAATGCCTCTCGTACCACGTTCAAATTGGCATGACGTTCGTGTCAAGCACAACTGGGATACTGTCCCGTCCAACTGGGAGAGCCTTGGTCCACCTCCTTCCAACGCCACCATCAACCTCCACATCGCGCTCCAACCTCAATACGAAAACGCCCTGATCGATGCCCTCTATGAAGTCAGCACGCCCGGGCATCCAAAGCATGTCCTCTCCATACTCCACGCACGATGTACTGACATATGCCTTACTCCATTGCAGATATGGCGCGCACTTATCAAAGGAGCAGGTCGCTCAGCTTGTCGCGCCACACCCAGACACGTTGGATCTCGTAAACTCTTGGCTTAAATACCATGGCACACCGCGTTCCTCCGTCTCAGTGTCACATGGCGGCGGTTGGCTGACGGTGGCCTCTGTGCCAGTGTCCCAAACCAATGAAATGCTTGGCGCGTCGTACCAGCTCTACCGGGAGTCCGGGACAAATGACACCAGTATTCTCCGCACGATCAGCTATGCACTCCCTCTGGTGCTGCATGAACACATGCGAACCGTCGTGCCGACGACCTACTTCGCCTCCACACACACCCCGTCACCGCAGAGGCGCTTCGTCAATGCAACTGCGGATATAGCGTCCAGAGAGCTGGGGACAACGCTGTCCAGTCGCGGTATTGAAGGAATCACGCCAATGGTCCTGCGTGAGCTGTACAGGACGTCCGCCTATGTACCGGCTGCAACGGACAAGAATGCGCTCGGGGTTGTGGGCTATAACAACAATTACCCGAACCCGGTGAATCTGATGCAGTTCATGGCCCTGTATCGTACGGACGCCATAGACGCGACCTATGAGGTCGTACCGGTCAACGGCGGCAGGTACAACCCGAAACGCCCCACCACCGAGGGGAATCAAAACATCCAATACGCCGAGGCCATGGCGTATCCGACTCCGGTTACCTTCTACAGCGTCGGCGGCGGCTTTGTGATCACACCTGGCACCAATGAACCAGGCCCGGGTGACGCCATGTTGGAGTGGCTCCTCTACGTGATCGACCAGCCAGACGTTCCAAAGACTATCAGCACTTCGTATGGTAAATACGAGAAAGATCTCCCCCTGGAATATGCAACGGCCTTTTGCGACCTGTACGCCCAACTCGGTGCGCGTGGCGTCAGCATTCTTTTCCCGAGCGGCAATGATGGTGTCGGCGATGGGGACTGTCAAACCAATGGCGGCGTCCAGTTTATCCCCGAGTTCCCTGCGTCTTGTATGTGTAGTCTGTTATTTCTCGTTGGAAGCAGGACACCGCTTCAGCTATCGGTCTCTGACGACGATTTCACTATTTCGTAGGTCCTTACGTTACTAGTGTAGGCGGTACGACAGGTGGGACGAGCCAGGACTCGGACACAGAGGTCGCGGCAAGGATCTCTGGGGGTGGCTTCTCGAACTATTTTCCTCGCCCTCACTACCAAGACCAGGCCGTGCCCGACTTTCTGGAGAAGCTCGGAAGCCAATATGCTGGCATGTTCAAGTACGTTTTCTGCTGTGACCTGACCGGCTGACCTGTTCTGACTCGGTGATTTTCATGGTTTGCCTAGCGCCCAAGGCCGCGGTATCCCCGACATCTCTGCACAGGCGCTTAATTATCTTTATGTCAAACGCGATGGTATCTTTATCAACGATGGAACAAGCTCAGCGACACCGGTGCGTTTACTCACTCTCCGCTCTGCCTCGAGCCTCAGCCGATCCCCAATGGACAGACCGTGGCGGGCATAATATCACTGCTTAACGACTACTTGCTCTCAACTGATAGAGCCCCGCTCGGCTTCCTCAATCCCTTGCTGTACGACCAACTTCGTGCAGCCATGAACGACATTACATCTGGGTCTAACCCAGGGTGCAACACCCCTGGATTTTCGGCCATCCCTGGATGGGACCCTGTTCGTCTCGCTAGTCTTCTTTTTCTCCATTCTAGTCGTTTGCTGATTCAAGTTGTTGCTTTGCTAGATGACTGGTCTCGGGACGCCAGACTTTTTGAACCTGCGGGCCCTACGTGATTTGATGGACATTTTCTAGGCCTCGTGACGCATAGGGAGGAAACAATGACAACGATCTCGGAACGGCTGTACAACAGCGATCTGACAGCCTTCCTTGCATGCTACATACGCTTTACGAGCCGATTCGTGGTGCCAGGAATTAGACGAGTGATTTCGCATCAACCCTTCTACCCGCGCGACACCCACCTCCGAATAGGACAATGCTATGATTTATTCAACACTCAAACTTTCCGGGACGTCTCTCAACGACGAGATTCGGCTCTCATCGGCCTCATCTGCTAGTCGTCGAGGCGATTCTCTCGCAGGCGCTTTCAAGTTTCTCAAAAGACCTACTAACTTGGTATACAGAGATATCAATCGTTGATCAGAGGAGAGGAAAAAGGATTCAAGGGAAGAAAGCAAACGTCCCACTCCATTATGTAGGAAAACGCGAATTACTATCATAAATTGGCAACAACGTATGCTATTACAGTAGTTAACGTCGATGATGTACATGATGCCGGCAGTGATGAGCAACTACATCAACAAAATAATTTTCGGTGGCCTGCCGTTATGGAATTTGACTAACAAGGGTTTGCGAAACGCATGATGTGACGGATGTCGACCAGCTTGAAGAGGTCGCCGCCGTCTTACGCACATCCATGGACAGGCGTTCCTTCCTACTATTAGCGACGTCGCGCGTTCAGTTACTTCCGCTGTGACGTCTGCTCGAAAGTTCTAGATGCGGATGCTTTGGCGTCGACGGAACAGGCTGATTAACGTGTTGTCTATTTCACTGTTTTTCACACTGATGACGTATTAGAACTGATGGTGCAAAGGCGATACTGTAGACAGGACGACAGTCGCGAGCTAGTTGGCACTTCGAAGCGGAAGTGGTAATCACCAGATGTGGTTGGACAGGAGATGATTATATCGATTCTGAGTCATTGCGTACGCGTCCATTGGAAACCCTACCTTGAACACGAGCACGGCGGAACTGCATGCTGCGGTGAGACTCAAGCTTTATTGAAGAATTTAAGTACTTAAGCTCAAGGGTCGGCGTGTCTCGCACGTGCTACTACCGTGATATCCAATGAACTGTCCGACATGCCTCTGGGGCTCTCAGGTAATACCGGTCATGCGTCAGTTTGTCCTTCTAATCATGCAAGAGACTTTGTGGTAGATGCTATTAACAATCGCAGAACGAAGGCGGCTACATATTACAATCACCATATTGTATCCTCGGGAACGTCTCTTTGGGGAGGGAAGTGGTACTGATAGATTCCTGTTTTCGCTGACTCTGACATACTAGCTCCCTGCAGGCAGAGAAGAGGCTCGCCCCTAAGCAACTCTAGTCAAAACTGACGTCCGTTCGTGGGCCCGAAAACCGGGGATCATAGAACGAGCTTTTATACAGTCTGTAGCCGCTTTACCGGTGCTGAGCGCTGAGATCTCTGAGAAGCCGTCGTGGGAAAGTAGCTGGTGATAGTCCTAGTTGCTTGAATGGAAGTATGAAAGTCATGTAGGTGGATTGAACGCCGTTAACCCCGTGTTTTAGTGAGCATGACACATTCGTCGGCTTGTCGTGGGTGAGTAGCACCGTAAGATACCGAGGAAGGACACTTACCTGCTCACGCACCTCCAATACCTGTGCGTCTTCGTGCTCCCCAGATGACATTTCGGAATTGCGATGGGTCCTTCACAAAGTACATTCCGCACAATGGGGATATGGAACGCAAACTCTTCGGCGATGCGTATATCGTATTTCCCGTCTCCGTGGTCTCACCGTAATGGTTGCCCAGCTTGCCCTTTCTCGTGTCGTGCTTGCGGTTTCCTTCAAAGCCGTCGCGGTTACGGCCTGTAGAAGTCCTTGAGACCCTCCTCGACCTCCACGCGCAAATGCAAGAAATAGCCCTGCACGCACTGTAGTTGATGGTGACGCCAGAACATATACATGAACTTTATGTGGGCCACGCTCACCTTCGTCACTTTTCAGATAGACTGATTTACCACGTCGGAAGTCCCTATAGCTGCCTCATGGTATAGGTTTCTTGCACGACAGAAAGCACGAATTTCGCCTTTGCCGAGTGGTGTCGCCATCAACCACGGTCCGGGGCGCCTAGGGGGACTAAACAGTTGTTGCGTGTACTTCTGCTTCGCCTTTGAAATACTCATACAAGCCGTTTGCGCTCAAATATAAGCCAGCGTTTCTTCTGAGCGTGGGTAGAACGCATGTGGCGTAGAGTAATAGGGACCCGGAGACAGCCGGAGCCGAGTCTTGGCCATGACTGAGTGACGCCCCTCACGACCCCTCTTGATCTGCTCGGCTCATTCTCGACCTCAACCACGGTTTCTTCGCATGGTGCACCGACCAAGTGACTTGAGGCTTCTGAATAGCCTTCTTTCCAGCGAGAAGGAATACCACAAACATCTCCTTGTCCTCTTAGACACTCACTCTCAGCCGTCTCTCGGCGCCTTTACTGCATATGCGTCCGCCTCCCCTGCACCAGTCGCTCGTGCTCTCATCGCCGTCGCAGGGAGCTTTGCTGGCGCAGACGATGCACTCCGTCGTTACGCCGCTAGCGTTGAAACATGGCATGCAGAGTTACGCGCACTCAAGGACCTCGAAGAGGAGGTGAAGAATGTTATGCGGGACCGCGAAATCCTGTTCGTGTGCTCTTTCTCTTACGTACAGAGCTCTCTCCCTGACACACTTACCCCTTTACAGCGTGACACGGCTCATAAAGCTATCCAAGAACCAAAAAACTACCCGCGACTCCTTTATTGGCGCCGTCGGGTCAGCCAACGGCGATGCGTCGCAGATTTCTCTCAACTCCTTTACCCCAGCCGTCGCCTCGTCATCCAAACTCGGCGCAGCACAGGCAGAGTTGCAAGCATGCGAGTCGCATCTCGCTGCCAAGGAAAAGGCGCTAGACCAACTCCGAGTATCTACTGTTCAACGCGGTCTCGAGGCTCGATGCAAGGCCATGGTAGAATGCGGCTGGAACTGGGGCGAGATGGGCAAAGAGGGTCTGCGTGCCCTCGAAGGGATGGGGAACTTTCCTGCACACGGAAACGATGGTTAGTTGGTTCGTTCCCTCTTTCTTGCAACTCTTGTCAGCTCCTTTGGATTCGAACTTGGGGGACGAATTCCGAGATAAACCCCTCCGTTTGTTCCGACATGTCAGCAGTCTGGATCGAGATCGTCGCCCTTAGCGCCCATCCTGACGTGTCGTGCCCATCACACGCGCGTCTGCATGCCCCTTTCCGCAATTGTTCGCTTGTCTCAATGTTCTTTTCTCATCGCGCTCCCTACGGTTGCCTGATCTTAGTATGCCTTCACAGTTTCTTCGCCTCACCACAAACTTCTCTCCGATTCCGAGCGCCCAACAGGCTCTGATCTCTCCTCTATAGGTCCCTCCCAGTCCGCTTCGCAAATTTATCTTCCTGCGATTTCGTCCAGCATGTTCACGGATCAGCCAGCATCGTGTGTGATTCAATGCATTGTCACTCTCCTTACTAACACGAGTCATAGGACATCATCACGAGCCGCTAGCCCTTCTCCCTTTCCACCACGATCGTCTTCCCCATACACCGGCATGCCACTGTCCTCTGTCACCCTCCAGATCCCTCCAGCACATTCAATATCAGAATTTGCCCTTCCATCGACTCTCGAGAGACGCATCACTGAGGAACACGAGGAAGCGAATGGGAGCTCAAGTGACGAAGACTCGCGACCTGTTGAAGTCGTTGAAAATGTTCGGTTTAAACCCGGCGTTGGTGCCAGTGCTTCTACATCCAACGTCGGTTCTGCACGCCGTTTCTCTCTGCGTGCCCCTCGGTCGCGAGACAATAGTGGCAGCAACACGACAAGTAGCGGCACAGGCACAGGTACGGGGTCATTCACCCAACACACATCATCCACCCTCCCTCCTTCCCAATCTTCCGCACACCTTGCCTTACCACACGTTTCGCTTCCAGCGCCACTGCGCGAGCGTAAAGGTAGCGGCGGGTTCTTCAGCAGCATAGCCGGGCTTTTCCGAGGGAGCGGGAGCACCGGCAGCCCCGGCGCGGAGAAGTGGAGGACTCGTACCGAGGCGAACCTGCGAGCGGTGCGGCGTAGTGCAGACAGCGATAGCGAGGACGAAGGTGCTGCCGAGTCACCGAGCCGCCGGTTTTTCGGACGACGTGTATCACACGACCTTTCCCCGCCTGCTTCACCCGCGCCATCACCACAGAAGCTCAGAAAGCGTAACGTACGCGAGAAGGAGAAGGATACAGGTTGGATCAGTGACGGCGCCACGGTCGCAGGTCGTGATGCACGCAAGGGTTCGATAAAGCAACGCCCCAATTGTCGGGTGCAGCTCTTCCACGTCGACGCCCAAACGCTCGGCTCTGTTGCGTCCGCGACCCCGTCATTTGTATCTGCGTCAGGGTCGTCGACTCCCACTCGTGCCAAACCGAAACCGAAACCGAAACCCAAAACGACCTGCGCGTCGAGACGCTTTCTCGTTCATCGAGTACGACCGTACCAAGGCACGGTATCCTGCGCAGCTCCGAAAGTGTACCGCCCTTGCCAAAGCTCTCCGGCCCAGGCGAGCGCCCGCATCCGACTTCCGACGTCCCAATCTGCACCAGTATCAAATCTCAGCCGCAATAGCTCACTTTCCCATCATGGGAAAAGCAGTTCGACTCGAATGCAAGCGCACCACATCCAACACACATCGACGCTGGGCGTGGAGGACCCTCCCTTTTGTCGATCGTGGAAAGCGTCACACGCGATAACCGGGCTGCGTGGGACCGCGCGACTTCCGGTCTACCAAGCGAATCCAACAATGGCGCGGGCCCCGTCGGCGGATTGGTGAGCGTGCGCGCGCCACCATCAGTAACGAAATACAATCTCCGCGGCGAGGGCGGACACGGGATCTCGTTTGAGTCGGTGCTTGCGCCCGGCAGCGTCTTCGCGACCCAGCCCCCGACTCCGTCGGCACGTTCAGGGCGTCAGCGTCCGGCATCTCTCCCACCACCACCTCGCGAGCCGACACCGACACCACCTTCGCGGCCGCTACGCAGCGCACTGCGGAACCAGTCGCCACCTCCTATCCCTCCGCCAAAACCTATCGTCATTCCTTCAGCCCCGCCACGCGTCGTCGTGGAACCAGAACCAGTAGCAGCCCCCCGCCGGCGCTTAACGGCAGGGACACCAATGGCCACGACGAAGATGACGAGGGAGCGACAGCGGCTCGATCGCGTCATTCCGAACTGTGCGGGAGACGCTCGACGATTCTCCCACCCCGACACCTCCATCCGCTCCTGCTCCGCGGCGGTGGCGGCCGCGGCACTGGCTCCGCCGAGGAAAGACGACTCGGACGTGAGCGGGTCGACGGCCTCTGTGGGCACGGGGACAGGTGCAAATACGACGCGTCGTAAATCGGTGCGCATGTCGCTGCAGCCGACGTTCTCGCCTACGCCGCCTGCGCTGGACGAGGACGAGGATGAGGCGTGGGGGCGCAGCGGGCGGCCGTGGGGAGTTGTCGGGAATGGGAAGGCGAATGGGAGTGCAGGCCTAGGTGGCAAGGAACGTGAACGAGATTTCTGGGCTGATTCGAGTGACGAGGACGAGGAGTACGCGACTGCGCGGAAGTTGCTGATGCGAACGGGCAAGAAGCGGTGGTGATGCCTTTTTCTTTTGTAGCCCGTTGTGTGTTCTTAGATTCATTTATTTTTTTATTGAATTGCATCGTGTGCCGCTGGTGATTACGATAGTTTACGATAAATTTAATTTGTGTCATGGCTATGTTGTTTGTGGCCGAGTCGAACGCGTCGTATTTTCCCAGCACGTGCATTCCATAGTAAGCTCTTCTCTTAAGGGCGCAGAGGAGTCCGACCAGCCACCGTCTCTTTTCACGTACATCGACACCCCAGGTACGTATCTTCTTCAACGAACCTAGCGATGCACCCCTAAAAAGGAGAAAGTCCTTTTTATTTTCGTTATCTCGCTTGGTATATACAATTGCGAATTACCATGTCCCAAGATCCAAGCCAAGCAACCGAGGTCAAGCCAGACCCTAGCGACCCCAACAAAGAAAACAACACGATCAATGTAAAAGTACGCGTATATCCAAGTAGGCGGGTGAATGTCGCGCTGAACCGACTGAACCATAGGTCGTCTCGGCTACAGGAGACGAAGTCTTTTTCAAGATCAAACGCACGACAAAGCTCTCCAAGCTCCAGGGTGCGTATGCCAGCAAGGTCGGGAAAGACGTTGGTAGCATCCGGTGCGTCTACTCGACTTGGATACTAGTCACGCGTCTGATCCAATGCTAACCGATAACCAGTTTTTTGTATGACGGGACTCGAATCAACGTCGACGATACGCCTGACTCATTGGACATGGAAGATAACGGCGTGTTCCCTTCACATATCTCTTCATTCGTGCATCCTGTTCTGATCGACTCTCTCTACAGACACTATCGACGTGATGGTCGAACGTATGTCGCATTTTCGCCCCTCCCTCCTTTACCCGAACCATCTCTGATCCTCGGCCCGATTATTTCCAGAGGTTGGCGGGTGCCGGCAGCTGTGACGCCACCCACACCCCCTTTCCCATTCCTCGTCCTGTCTATCCTTCCTAGTACACATACATCTGTCCCCCCAGCTAATCGTCTTTTCGCCGCCCCTGCGCATTCTTTGTGTTGATATTCTCAAGTGTTTGTCTGCAAATGTATCCATCCCCCTGTCAGCCTTGCAGCACGTGTATTCTCCCGCGCAGTCGCCTCGTTGTCCTGTGGCACGCATGACTCCCAGGAAGGGCAGCGCCTTTGTTCTCCTTTCGTGGCTGAACACGCACGGAGCGCCGTTGGGGCTTGTCATTTCTGGGAACGTTTTTTTGAGTGTACTCGTAGGGGTGTATCAAACTCCTTGCTTGGTCACGAGACCAGCCTCGTGCACCCCCAGCGACATTGACCAGGAACGGGGGTCTGTCCGTGCGTTTCTGTCAATCGTGGGCAACGCTATTATAGGCTTTTCTCTGAGGCTTATCTACGCCAAGGATAGATAAAGCACCGTTCTCGTAGGGCTTTTAGAGGGGCACATTCGTGCACCATGTGAAGTTAGAAAGGTCAGTAGGACTCACGGCAACCCTTGGGCTCAGAATCCCGAGGCTGTAGATTTGGTCGTTACGATGTAGCCTGCGTATTAGGAATCCGCGTGTGTGAGGGATCAAATTAATCAATATTCTGACTGACTCGGTCATCGATAACCCGACTGTATGATGATGCTGATAATCGTGATCTCATTTCTCACGTCAGCCAAGTCGGTGGGTCCTCGTTTTGATCCGACTTATATAGGAATGCCAAGTCACGCGTCGCGTCGTCCTAATGAAACGCCGTGTTCCGCAACCCTGGATCAGACCAGGCAGAGGAATCTAGTACTTCAGGTTGATATTTAAATTTATTATCTTGGCACGCCTTCCACGGCGGCGTAATTCCCAAGGATATGGGGGGGAAAAAACCGAATAGAAGCACGGGTCATTGTGCCACCTCGTGTGACAAAAAAAAACCGATAAGATAGTAGCGCGCGCAAACGACAGATATCGCGCAAGTCTGCCAAGCACCAAGATATATTGTTTTGGCCTTGGCCGCCAGACCCATGCCAGAACGAGCCTACGCAGTCCATGAGTAGGAAACCGCGCGGGCACACCAAGGGGGAAGCACCACACGGCGACTAGTAGATTCCGCTACCATTCCGCTCAGGTCTACGCGCCACCAACCTCTCCAGCGCCTTCAACAGGCTCTCCAGGCGCCGCCCCAGCGGCAAAATGCAACACGTCGAAGCCTTTGCCATACACTTCGTCCCAATCAAACTCGCTCTGGTGGTTCTCCGCGCCAAACGCCGCCAGCAGGCGTTCTGCCTGCTCGCCACCGAGCACGACGGGCTGCGCCTCCGCGCGCGTTTTGCTTGTAGCCCCTTGCCCGTAGATACGCTGCGGGTGCGGCTGCGCAGGCGTGAGGAACGTGCCGATGCGGCGGAAGGTAAGGCTGATGCGCGCGCCGCGCTCCTCGGGCTCTTTCGTGCTGTCCGGCCGTTTGTCCGTATGCACGCTGTGCATCCAGCGCGCGTTGGTCTGGAGACCCATGACGAAGAGCGAGTTATGCGGTAGCGGCACGCGCTGCGTGCGTCTCTGAACACGCTGCTGCTCATTGTCGTCGTCGTCATCATCATCGCCGGTGTGCAGAGCGTCCTTTTTCGTCTTGAGCGTCATGGTACGTCGCGCGCCGAGCGAGAGATTCACGATGCGCGAGTCGCGCACGACGTCGATCGTCTTGTCTGAGTGCTCTGAGATGTAGTCTGCGCCTGAGCGGTAGAGCTGTATCAGCACGTGGTTGACTGGGTGCTGGAGCGCGCGCTCGACGTGTGCGCGGATCTTGGCTACCGTTGGTGAGAAGGGGTGCAGTGGGGGTGATTCGTCCGCCGGGTGGCGGTAGATGGGGTAGCTGCGTGAGTTAGTGGGCGGCACGGGATGGAGGTGGGTGGGTGGACGCTCACTTGCCATTGGCATCGATCTCGCCTTCTACTGCCACCAGACGCGGCACTTCGCCGCCTGAACGTAGTCAATTCGAATACTACTGGACGCGTGGAGGTGACGCACCTCTGTGATGCATCACGTTCCATGCCACGTCCTTCTTCAGGTTCTCGAATGCGACGTCTGCAAGCTCTGGTGGAAGGAGGTTCTCGACTAGATAGGTGTCGCCCTCTCCGATCTGGTCGCCTGCTCCCAATACTGGCACGACTACCTTCGAACTACGAAGCGAGGACATCGGTGTCAGAACGCTGCTGGATGCATCGGTCATATTGTATTGCGTATGCGATACAATGGTGACCGTTGTTAGCAAAGTGCTACCGAAAATTACGTGAATGCTGCCACTGGCAACGGTTAACGGACGGTCACAGTCACTTTGTACGGGCCGCTCATGCTGCGGTACTCTCCATCAGGTCACCAGTGAACAGAGGGCAGATTTCTTGATGTTTGTGCCAATTAACAACAGCCTTCCGCAACCAATATGCTGAACGCTAGAGTATGGGAGAACGACAGTAGTAAGTCAGTTTGATCTCGATTCCCAACTGATTCCCTGATTACGCCTGTATCATCACGGCTACACGCCTGTCTCTCACTTCACATTTTCACCGGAAGAGACCTTTTTAGAAAACAAAGTCCAACAAACAATAACTTAGTCTGGATCTAAGCCTGGATCCGTTGGGCTCACGCGCACTTCGTGCGCCCGGCGCGATTTCAGTATCATAGGCATAAGGTCTCATGGGCAGGAAATACTAGTCGGGACAATGCCAGAGACGGAGATGGAAGGGTCAAATATGGTGAGCATGGTAGATTGGTCGGTGTGAGTTGGATCATGGATGCTTAGTAAATTGGATAACAGGGTTTCTCAAGGATAACAACGGGATTACTTCGTTCGATACTAGTATGGGCGGTTGTGGCTGTTCCTAATACAGTCATCTATGTAGGGGCGTAGTGCTGCTTCGTCACTTTTCTAAATACGTCGACACCCAAGGTATGTATCTCCTTCAACTCGAAGCTAACCTAGCTAAGTACCCTGAAAGAGGAGAGTTCGTTATCTCGCTTGGTACTATAAACGATTTCGAATTACCATGTTCCAAGGCTCAAGAACCCAAACAACCGAGGTGAAGCCGGATGTTGGTGCCAATACCAACGATATCAATGTGAAAGTACGCGCATATCCAAGCTGGCGAGGGATGTCGCGCTGAGCCAATTGAACGACAGGTCATATCAGCTGCGGGAGAGGAAATCCACTTCAAGACCAAACGCACGACGAAGATCTCCAAGCTTCAGGATGCGTTTGCGAACAAGGTCGGGAGGAAGGTCGGTGGCATTCGGTGCGTTCTCCTACGCCTGTTCGACTTGGATGACACTGAACATCCCTCACGTGTCTGATCGAACACTGACGGAAATTCAGTTTTTCGTACGACGGGGCTCCAATCAATAACGACGATACGCCTGCGTCTTTGGACATGAAAGATAACGGCGTGTTCTCTTCTCTTCCTTTGTGCATCACATTTTGATCGACATCTTACAGGCACCATCGACGCGATGGTCATGCAAACAAGGTATCTTGCTTTCCCTTGCTTGCCAAACCGTCTCTGACCTTTCGCCCGATAATTTCCAGTGGTTAGAGGGAATTCTAAAAACCCTCATACCTTCCAGTCAAGATCCCGGCGAATTAAGTTGAATGAGAGTGACTGGGATTGAAATGTGCAGAAAAGGATCATGCAAGTTATGATCTTGAATATGGCTGTGTCTGCCTCATGCTTTCGCCACCTGAGTACATTTATCTATCACATTCGGATTTTTCATCAAGTGATCCTCCTCTGTGGGCTGGAATACGTCTGATAATCAGCATGTTGTGGGTGTGCACCTGTTGCCATGCGATATGACGCATGGTGCTAGGTAAAGATTTAAAATAAAAAAAACGATCCACTGTCAGGGCTAGTAGTGTACACGTGACTGGATGTTTTGTAAGGAATAAGCGCTACAGTGACACCGACTGTGCAGTGGCTGCCACTGGCATAGGCATTAACTAGCCACTGCCGCACGACTGCACTGTGACCACTTGCAACCATTAAACACTCCCTCCGAACTCAAATACCAGCCCGTGCACAAACGTCATACCTAAAAGTGGGAAAGGCACGGCACGTCGCATATTCTTTACAGTCGAAAATGTCATAATGCATAACGCAATTCAGAGCCAAAGTGCTATGCATTATGAGAAATATGCAAGACGGCGGTTTTCCCAGGGTTCGGGGATATCCGGACCACCAAAATCAAGGGATCGCAACGACAACGACGCACCAGCATCAAGCCACCCAACCAGTATCTGCTGATGCTTTTTTGTAGTTCTAGTGTCTGAATTTGTGCCTCAAGCATCCACAACACCTTTGATAGTTCATATTTTGCTTCGACACTGCATCTGCACCAACCCAGACTGACCTGAGAATTCTCACAGGCCCTCAACACTTGGGGGTGGTCCGAAAATTTGTAGGTTTTGAGGCATAGGCTTAGATTTATCTCAAGTTTTGCAAGTGTGTTCAGCAGGCATGGTTGATTTAAGAAAATCTTGGCAAACCAAGTCCCGGAAATCACTGTTTTTTAGGTACACTCGGGCTCAATAATGCATATTTGATAGCAATTTTCTATGCATTATATCCATATTTTCCCTATGTATACTATGATTCTGAGCCCCAAACCTATGCGTTATTAGAAATATGCATTATGACATTATGCGTTATGACATTTTCGACTGTACCTGACAATCAGTGTTTCTCTTTTCAGTAGGTGAATGCGGGGATCCAAGTGAAGTCAAAAAGAAGCACGTCTCCAATTAGAGTGTAGGTCAAGGCCATTACAATTGTCGTTAACTTGGCATGATCTGGCACTAACGGAAGACAGATCACGGGTTTCTTGACGTGCAACTGCGTGCCAACCATAGACGACCGCTCGCACTCGAGATTGGGGGGAGTCCCATGATAGAACAGTATAATGCCTACATGCTGCTTCTCGACAACAATACTGGCAGTCCAAGATCTGATCGATCCATTGGGCATAAACAATGACGTCGCACTAATTGGACTTTGCGCAAGGCTTCTGTGCCTTTCCAACATGCCACGCCAACTCAACCAGCCGCCTCGACACAACATTGCAAGAAGAGAAGGATCATAAAGTGCTAAAAGAAAAGCATGTGGCTTGACGACATGATACAAGACGCAGTTCCCCAGGGTTGAATCTCCCCTACTTCCCCTCTGACAACCTGTGTTGTGGGGCCAATTAAACTTAATAAGATGCTAGGCTTGGCAATACTACGATGGGATTGGCGAAGGTGTGGTGATGGAACAGAGCGAATATTGCGACGCATATGTGGCATTAAGTATGTTTGACTAACATTTCAACTCGTTAGGAAGGCGCAGTGACGAAAGCGGAGTGGCATGATGAGATTGTAGAGCAGCTCAGCGGAAAAGGCAGTTTGGCGTGTGGAATCCATCACGATAACCACAGTGGGAGCATTGTGATGTGATGAAGTTGATACCGGAGCCCTCGATATCCGTTCCTTCGTGGGAAGGGAGGGGGATGGTAGACACTGAGGTCTCAAGCTTGAAGTTGGTCGGTGAAGACATGGTCGGGACAAAGGCAGCCATGCAGGAGATGGTGCGGGATGAGTCAATTACGGAGTGCATGGTGGCTTAAGGCTGGATGCCCAGTAAACTGGCCGTGAGACAGGATTACTGCTCAAGCTTTATATCGACCTTGAGTTGTGGGCGGCTGTGGCTGTCCCTACAAAAGGGGGAGGGAAGCCTGCGCCAAGGATCCAGCAACCAATGAATGAACTCGAGGGCCCGGCCGGAAGCGTCGAGCCCCACTCAAATGATCGGTCTGCTGGTCTGGGACGGTGCAAGAACCAAATCTATTTGTGGAAGGATAACATCTCGACCGTGTACGAAAGATTGGCAGAGCAAGAGGCGCATTCCAGTGGAAAAAGCTGAGAAGGGTATCTACGGCATTGTCGCTGTGTCTAGCGAAGGTTAATAGATGCGACGAGAAGTCGCACAGGAGGTGATTTCAAGGTGACGTAGTAGGCTGCGGTGAAGGTTTGTGTTGGGGCCAGGGGACAGGCGTGAGAGAGACGTATTGCCCAGAAAGGTTATCCCAACCATATGAGGAGAGCGTGTGTTCTACAACCGGCAACTGCCGCGACTAACAACTTAGGCCAATCCTCTCGACGATGTTTGACTTACAACCGATTCTCGATGCTGCGGCCTGCGGCTGGGATAAAATACTGATAGAATCCGATCATAGATTGTGACACTTCTCAAAATTGCATTTCCATGCAACGCGCCATACACGACCCTCTATCCCTTCCAAGATTCGATGACAAGAACAAGAACACCAACGCTGGCTTGTTCATAGCGCCTTTCTCTTTCGCTCCGACGTCACATAATTTCATTCTTGCCCCGCCGCGCTCTGGACCCACTAACGGGATACACGAGTCCTTGGGAAGCGCCACCCTTCAGGCCTTCAGGCTTTAGGTTTCGATTTCAAAACCAAGAAGGTGAGCTTCGCTGCCGCACATTCTTCTGATTAATTTTTTCTTTCTCGGCTTCTTCTCCCATACCACCTGTCTGATGCCCTTCCCAGCGGATGCTATCCACCATTGGTTTGAGGATTTTCATGAAGTCACTCTGTTGTTTGTTGACCATCTTGGTTTTCATCATTATCTTCACCACGCAATCTACTCACCTGTTGCTCTCCAAATGGGAAGCGATGGCTGTTGCCACTCGAAGTCAGTTTCAGGAGCAGCTTGGTCACGAGCCACCACGGAATGTAAGCAACTCTCCTTACCTTTTCCTCTCGTTCTCGACCAGTCGCTTCACCAACGGGTCAACGTTCTCTACGAAGCCGAGCGTATACTCGCTCGTTTGCAACATTCTCCTCAAGATCAGATCCGCAATAATGCAGAGCCAAATGGGAGCTCCTTTCTCGTATGAATCTCGCACCTTCCGAACTTAAGTCACTAGCGCCGAGTTGAACAATTGCCCACTTTTGACTCGACCACCTCATCTTTATTTCCGAACACCGCCAATGCCATTGCCAGCCCAACCAATAACGACGCCGTCACGCTCACCCAGCAGCGCGCCAAACTCCAAGCCACCAGCAATGCCGTGAATTACATTTCTACACCGACCCTCACCTCGTGCACAGGAAAGTGCAGCAAATGGGCAGTTTTCGGTAGGCAACAGCTTTGTATGTTGCCTACTTCCTGCGCCCCAACCTCTGGCGACCGGCCCTCCCGCACATCTTCCTCCTCCTACCGGAAGGATTCCGACGTGAGAAAGCTTTTCCAAAACCTCCCGTTGCTCTGCCACCTCGTCCTCGACTGCTCCGGCCTGCCTGATGCCGCGCGCGCGCGACTGGGTTGCTTTTATGGGTAAACTCTTGTTCGTGCGCAGGGACCTCAGATTCGAGCAAGACCTGGCACTTAGCCGCGCTTCTGGTAATCCCGCGCACGTGCGCATAGACGCGCGGCACGGCTGGGAGAAGGCCGCAGCAAGGCAGCACGACGGAATCCCAGCTGCAGCTCGATGGTCCTGGCGTAGAGGAAGGCATCGTTGCGCTTCGGTTTCCATGGCCTGGCAAAGTATGTGATGCACTGCAGAATCACGACTTCCCCATGTTAGTCGTCGACGACGACGAGTTTGCGAGGCTGAGCGAGGTTACGAATTGTCCCGTATTCCTCCCCGGACCGAACGGGAGGGAGAGGGGTGCGAGGTCGCGGACATTCGATCGGATGGGATATTTGGGGGGATACTTTTTAGTAGCACTTAGAGGTAACGTCCTTTCTTCCGAGATAGTTTAAGGAAGAGTTACAGTAACAACCCCCGCGTTCGAATAATTTCATACTGGGACTGTGGAAAGCCTCTTGCGCGCCTTTCACGGGACGACTGCACGCTGTCGCTGTATCAATTGCAGTATCTTGTTGGGTGTTTAGCCTGATCACTGCACCAAATAAATCGCTGCCTTGCTACTGCCAGTTTCAACTTCATGTACGCGTTGGGACCGTCAATTAATGTTGAGCAACAATAAATAAAACCAACAGGTCAGCATATCCAATCTAAGGACTTGGGCGCTCCACCGCTGGCGCCTGTGCCAGTGTGCCTTTACACAAACCGCTGCCGCCAAATCCTCACGACACAACTTTTCTATAAATCATTGGGTCAATTGGCGATAGTGGGATCAAGGAACTACCACGAAGACAGAATTGGCGACGCATTACGTACTCCACTTGGGACTGTCAACTTCGAGGACCTTCAACAAGTAGGTGCTGGGACCCGCTTCATGTATCGTCATGGATGTCTACGATAGGCTGCTCGGTCTACTTCCCCAGGGATTATTAATTATTGCTCACAAGGAGTGAGCTTGGATGCATTCTTGTTGCCGTTCACTGGCACCCCGTGGATGTGTAATAATAGTCTCTTTCTGGCACTATGATCCCGGCTCGGACTCGACGAGTGTTCTCAAAGTATCTCGAAACAGGCCTTACTAGTGACTGTGAGAGCGTGTGCGCCAGACTCGACACTGCACTTTCAGCACTCAAGAGTACCCGGGCACTGCCAGTGGCCTATGAACTCCCCTACACTTTACTCTAAGTACGGGCTGCCTGTCTGAAGCAGGGCGCTAGTGTGCCTTCTCTACGCAGTAATCATGCAAATTGTCATGTCAAAACCGATCGCACAAATCAATTCGCCTCATCTCAACCTCAATCACATATGAATCACTATTCGACTCTTTATTCAAACACTCAAACATTCACTTCCTCGATCACCACTCAAACATTATCAACGATCCTGTTACTCGACTATTCAGGGCAGCGCTAGGGAATGTGTTAGGGTATAAAAGTGTGACAACTCTTGAGAGCACGACGCACGAGGGGTGATGACCCAGACTTGGTTTTTGTCATCATGAGCCTTATTCTTTTCAAGGATCGCTGGCATCCCAGGGTGGATGTTATGTGCGGTAAACGATATGACAAAATCGGTGTTATGGAGTTTGATCCTGTCACATGGACTCTAATTTAGTAGTAGATACAAACTCAGGTCGGGATCATCGTACTTGTAATCCGGCGAGTGATCCGGAAGGATATTCCAAACTTTGGGAGTGTTGCTAACGATGAGGTGCACCCCGTCCTTTGGGGGGCCATCAAATCCGACGAACTGTCCGTTCGCCTCTGATCTGATATGCGCCCCGCCTTCGGGTAGGTGATCTATGATCCACTGTAATGATGTGAGTACATTGGCAGAAGCTGTTGAAAGGACGTGTAATACGTACCGCTTCGCGAGACCCAGGTTCAACGTACTCGCCTATGATATCTTTGTGACTATCCCTGGAAAGGAACAACGCCAACCCGGCCAACTTGTTCAAGATTCTGTGTGGTTTTCCTGCCTGGATCGACATGGTATGATGAGGATCATTAGGCGGAAGACGGCCGGCCTTATATACGTTTGGGTAGGCGACTGTGACTAGGACCGTGACGGTGCTACTAGTATGTGAGTACACCGCGTGTGCTTATCGCACTGAGAGTACCTGGACGATGTTCCTATCTGCAATACAACACTCCACCGCCCACTGTTCTAAACGGGTTAGATTCTCTATTTTGTTTCTGCGCTCGAGGCAGTGGTCCCTAAGATGTAGATGCCAAGTAACCAAGTTTGACGACGGAAATACGTACCCGGACATTGTATAAAGCTTGGCGAGTAAAGTCCTGGGACTAATAAGCTCCTAATACGTCAGGATATTAGGTGGCACATCGAATGGAGGTGTCCCTCTCTTGATTGTGTTGGTCATATTTCAAGCGCCGGTACAGGTGTCACGAAGGTAAGGGAGTCCTCCCAGCCATGCAAAGCCTAGGTTCATGTCGCATTTGGAATCTTTTAATTCTTGCGCGACATCGTCAGAAACCAACGAATGCAGCGTGCCCAGCACGCTGAACGAGAGAAACACAGATTAATTACCAAGCCCGGAACAGACTCTGGTGGCAGAATGAAAACAGAGCTCAGGTGAGTGTTGAATGTTCTTCGTAACTGACGCGCACAGGGCAGAATTCGTCTGGTAGGACACAGCCTGGATGCGCCCGATATTGCGCCCGATCATTCCTGGACAACGTGAAACCAGCTTGGAGCCGGTTACATTGCGCACTTGTTGCTTTCGAGTTGAGAGGGTGAGAACGAGGGTTCGATTTCAACCTTGTTTCAAGTTCTAGGGGACAGAAAGTGTGAATGATGGTGGCGAAACTAGGTGACACCAGTCCGACGCAGTTCCGACGCTCTTCATATTACATTCGATTGCATTGGGGAGCAGAGAACGACGTTGAGCGGCCCCATGGCTCCACCTGACAACCAGATGCGGGCGACATACAGTGGGTAGGCGCAAAGAAACGTGCGTTATCAAACTTACGCTGCGCAGAAGGAGTTCCAGAACTTGAAAGCTTTCTCGTTCTGACAACTTGGCAAGGGGTCAAGAAGCAACGGGTTCACAGTCTGACACCAAGCCAAGAAGGCTAGACTGGTCTAGCCTCATTAGACAATTACGTATAGATAAGCAGTTATCCGGCATAATACTTTGACAATCGCGTGTGCCAGCCTGAGTGTACACCAATTCCCCCCCACCCTCCAAATGCACTACCAAGTCACAAACTCGTCGTTATAGCCTATGGTGATTACTTTTCCCCCTCGTCTTCTGTGTGACATGAGCTGACTCACATCACGCAGCGCTCCTGCAGATCGCTCCGAGTCAAAGTACGACACTCCTACTTCTAGGTTAGAGAATAAAAGCTCTTGGCTAGGTCTCGCCCATCGCCATTTCCCACAAATCCTCGCACTAGCGCACAGCTCTCACTGTTCATGATAGTCTCTTAGCCCATTTATGAAGTGGGAGGAGTACTGAATCGGCTGGGCGACAGCCTTTGATCGTGTTGGCGAAGAGCTTTTCTGTTAGATGCAAGTTATCCTAGTCTTCTCAGCGTACTATTTATCCACAGCATTGAGAATCGATTGCAAGTGAAGAAGGTTGGCGTACTCAAGTTTAGTGGGCATCTAGCAATTGTTGTTTGATGTTACAGCCCATTTCCCTATGGTCGTCAAGAAAGCACGCTCATTTCCAAGTGGGTGTGGCGCTTCCCAGGCGCTCTTCAGTCGGGTGCCCGTTAGCGGTTTCAGCCTGAGCGCAGCGGAGCGAGACTGAAGTCCTGCAACGCCGGTGCGGAAGGAAACCGCCATGAACACGCCGGCGTTGGCGCTCTTACCATCGGATCTTGGACAGGATAGAGGGTGAGGCGTGGCCTGGGTTCGAGGGTGGTGTATGGTGCGTTGCATGGAAATACAATTTTGGAAAGAGTCACAACCTATGATCGGATTACATCCCAGCCGCAGCATCGAAATTTGGCTGTAAGAGTCAAACATTGCTGAGAGAGCTGGTGTACTGTATTCAAGTTCGAGTTTGGTGGTCGCGGCAGTGGCCGGCCCTACACACAGCGCTCTTCTCTCACAGCAACGCAACCTTCGCCACAGCCGCGCCGCAGCCACTATGTCACTTGAAATCACCTCCTGGGCGACAGCTCTAACCTTTGCCAATCCCAGCGATAATGCCGTAGATACTCTGGGATTTTCTCTCTTTACCATACGCGTCTTTCTCTCCCACTTTTCCGTACAGTCGAGATGTCATTTAGTTCCTGCACCGTCCCAGACCAGACCCATCATTTGAGCGGGCTTCCGGCAGGGCCGTTCGAGTTCCTTGCAGGCGTTCCACTCCCTTTCCCCTTCTGATTGGGTCATAGGGACAGCCACAGCCGCCCATATCGAGGTTTGAGCGCTTTGAGCAGCAGTACTGTACAGTAACTGTCTAACCCACCTACCTTACCCTCCGTATTAGACTCTTCCTCACTGTCTTCGTCTCGACCATGTCTTCACCCCCCAGCTCCAAGCTCGAGACCTCAGTGCCTACCATCCCCATCCCTTCCCACGAAGGGACGGATATTGAGGGCTCCGGCATCAGCTCCGTAACATCACAGTGCTCCCACTGTGGCTTCCGTGATGGGGTTCATACGGAAAACTGCCTTTTCCGCTGAGCTGCTCTACCACCATCTCATACTATATGCTTCGCTTCTATCATTGCGCCTTCCAATGAATTGAAAAATTATTCAGACTGACTCAATATAACATATACATCGCAATATTCTCTGTGCCATTACTACATTTGCCAATCATATCGTAGTAACGCTAAGCTAGACACCCTGTGAATCAGCCCCACAAAAGTTGTGACAAAAGAGGCGGGGAGTGGGTGAGGTTCAAGACTGGGGAAAGGGCGTCTTGTATCATATTGATCAAGTTACATGTTTTTTTCGAGCACCGTATGATCCTTGTCTTCCTTTCAGCGCCGAGGCGGTCGACTGGTCGTGGCATGGTAGCAAGGCACTGAAGTACTGAAGCCTTGCATACAAGCCCGAGGGCGACGTATTGATTACGCCCAACAGATTGATCAAATCCTGTACTGCCAGTGTTGTTCCCATGAGACGACGTGTGGGACATTATACTATCATATCATGGGAGATGCTACATCCAATTGATGCGTACCCATACAACGGGAGTTTTTGCCCAAACGCACGCATCTCACGGACGGCGCTCGGCGTTGTCCGTCTCCTGAACTCTAATTTAAACTCCGATTGTTTTTGTAAAAATACTAGCTTACATTAAAAATAAGATACCATTGAAAATAACAAATAAAACAAATAAAGAAAAACAACGCGTAAACAACGCCTGTTTGTGTGTATCAACGCAAACCGTAACCGCCCACATCCCCCCCCACCACGTCGTCCGCCCGCCCGCCTTTCCATGCGCGTCGTCCGCGCCCCTCCCCCTTTGCGTGACAGCGGGGCGTGCCCTCGTGGCTCCGCGGCCACCGCCTTGCCCCTCCTGCGCACCCCCCTCTCTCTTGCGAGGCACACCCTTCCCCCTCCCTTGGCCCCGCCCCGCGCCCCCCCCCCTCCCTGACGCGTTCCCTGTTGGGTGCGCGTGCAGAGAGGGGGGGGGACACGTTCATGCCCCCTTCCGAGCAACTTGGGAGGGCACACCCCCATTTCGGCCACCCCCCCTCCCCACCTTGCGCGTCCCCCCCACCAATGCCCCCCCTCTCCCCCGACTTTCCACGCGCCCCGCGTTCGGCATGTGCACCGAACGGGGGGCTTGGAAATCGGGCAGAGTGCGTGCACGAACGGGGTGGGCACCCTTCACGCCCCCCTGAGAAATGCAGGGGTGGCGTGCAGGCTTTCCGGTGATCCCGCGCGCAAGTGGTTGCGCACGGGGTCTGGCACGTGCCGGGGGGGGGGGGGGGGGGGTGGGGGTGCCCCCCCTGTGCGTGCCAGACCCCCGTGCGCAATCGCTTGCGCGCGGGATCACCCACCAGGGGGCGGCGGCGGGCGGAGCGGGACAGTGCGCGCGCTATGCCATGGGTGCACCACCCACCCCCGGTTTCCGCGCCCCAGGCCGGACCGCCCGCGCTGCCTGCACCCCCCCTTCGCGCGCAAGGTGGGGGTGCAGGAGGGCCCGCCCCCTACCCCTTGTGCGCAAGCGGAGGTGGGGAGACGGCGCGCCCCCCTCCCTCCCCTTTGCACGAAGGGGGGGTAGGGGGGCAGTGCCGCCATCCAGCACCTCCGCCCGGGTTGCGTGCCCCTGCTCGCACGCCCTCCTACGCGTGCGAGCGGGAGGCGAGGGACTGGCGCCCCCCAATCCCTCTGCCAGGGCCGCACCACCCGGCGCGCACGCGACCAGGTGCAGGAGCAGGCACGCAGCGTGGGTGCGACGCGCAGCTCAGGTGGGTAGCATGGAACCCAGACATGGGAATGAGACAGGGGGGGAGGGCAGTGCTCAGGTGCGAGAATAGGGGGGAAGTGGGGCGGCACGCAACCCGGGCGCGTAGCCGGTGTACAACCCGCTGCGCGCGAACACGGAGGGGCAAGGTGCATGGCTCTTGAGCCCCCCTCTACATTATCGACTTAGAAAAAAAATTAGTTTAGTTTATGTAATTTTTATTAGTTAATAAACTTTTATTCTTCTTTTCTTAAGTTTTAAGTTTGGGTGGAGACTGAAATGTGTGGCTGAGCCGACCGTGAGATGCGTGCGTTTGGACCCTAACTTACAACGGGCGGTCGTCCGCACATCAAGAGCTCCGCGATCTGATTCTGTGGTGATCATATAGAGTGAACGACAATTGTAATGGCCTTGTCCTAGTACGCTGTAATTGGTGACCGCATTCACGTACTGTAACACATTAAGAAACCTTGGTCGTAGTGCCAGTGGGTGGAGAGCATACCATGCCTTTCCCCATATAATCACCATATCAATTTCCAGTTAGGGCCCATGACATGATGTAGAGGTCTAACTCCGCGAGGGCCCACTTCAAGTTCAAATTTCAAAAAATTGAGAAGCTGAGCTTCCATCAGCAAAAACAATCAAAAATTAGAAGCGCTTATGAGCGATCGCAAACGGCCGAAACGGCCCAATCCAAGTAGATATTGCAATTGATTATGATGGGTTACCGTTTTTAAATATGAGATGTGCATTATAATTTCAAGATTAAATTAGAAATCTGTCAATCAATTCAATAGATTACAATTGTCGCTATTGTTGCAAAATATAAGAGGTTATAATAAAATAACTTAATTTAAACATGAAGTCAGTCCACCAATTACACATTTTATTTTTTCTCATTATATTTCTCATTTCTCATTGGCATATTTTATAATTGTCATTTGTCATCTCTTATTACATCATCATGTAGTTATATGTAATCTTGATCTAATCTGTATATTTTGCATTAGCACGAATTCGAATGCTGGAGCTTATAAGAGAACTTACCGGCAAAACACACCACTACACCAAATGACCCATATCTATTAAACCATTAACTCCCTTATATTTGGCATGCTTATCGAATAATTTGACTTCATTTTGACGAAGTTGCAGGCTGTATGGGTGCGTATGCAGTGATAATGTCACAGTTATCTATTGACTTGACACAACCAAACCCCGCACACATCCAGGCCCTCACCCTCGCCTCTGTCACCATCAGAGCAAAGGATAAATTCGGCTCTGAGTTCACTGGTACATAATCCTCTCTTGTGGGCTTCTTGTATTACCCCTTGAAAGACGACTACAACCCATACTATCATGTGCCACGCGTCGGACCAGCAGCAATGCCATCACCTCATTCGCGATCTGCACCATACTTTTCTGGTCGCTCCGACACTTTCGACGATTTCCTGGAGGCATTCGAAGACCTCACGCACTCTTGCAAGTTGACAGATCCGGAGCAAGTTGACGCAATCATTCTCTATGTGGCCTCCTCGTTGCGTGATTTCTGCATACAACTTCCCGGGCATCGTTCATATGACTGGGACCTCTTTCGTCATTCCCTTGTCAATTCCTTTGGCAGCAGCATAGTACGTCACAAAATCTGAATGGAGAAGCTGCACAACTTCGTTGATTCTTCCTCCAGACACCGGATACTCTCGACCTTCTGCCTCGTGTTTGCCTTTGGCTTCGGAAATTCAACGCACAACAGCACCTCGGAGACGAACAATAAGCCCAAGTCTGAGCTCGAGAATTTGCCTTCGATCACTCCGCTGAATACGCTCTCCCTGCCCGTTTTGTCCTCGCTTGAATCCTCATGCATCGATGTTGTCCCCAAACATGTTGTTCTTCCGTGTACTGATGTTGTTGCCAAGCCTGAGCCTGAGCCCAAGTCCACGCCTTCGCCCACTCCATCTACCGTTCCATCTTCACCTGTCCCTTTGTCCACAGACGACGCCACTGAGAACGTGCCTACCCCTCCTCTGTCACCGATTGTGCCCGTACCAACTTTGATGCTTTTGGACTTAGACTCTAAGTGCCTATCTTCCCTAGTGCAATCAGAGTTGGAAGTTCGGAATCTTCACACCGAGCCTGAGCCCAAGCGTTGTGCCCCCACCATTTCTGTTCCTCAGCCGCTGTCCTCCTTCGATCCCTGACCACTGACGACCTTCCTGAGCTCCTGTGCACAAATCCTGCTGTTCCATCCATGTCTCCCACTCCTTTCCCAACGCCACCACAGGTCAAGATTCAGATTTCGAAACTTACTGTACCTCCACATGCATCATCGACCACCACCGACCATTCGTCTATGCCACTGCCTTCGTCCCTGGCTATTGTGGTTTCGCCTTCGCTGGAGTTGACGCCTAACCCTGTGCTCGCCATGCCCTCTGACCAGCCGCCTTCGTCAACGGAACCTCTCAGCCACTTATCCGGGTTTGAGCCTGCACCTGCATACTCTGTCAAGGTCCTCTCTTTGAGTTCCTCAGAATCGTCGTCGGAGTCGTGCACAGTCGTCTCCCTCCCTTCACCACTTGATGTCCCGAACACCCCCATTTAGCCTCAATCGACGCCACAGGAACAGGCCCTCAGAGTCACGAGATTGAAAGCCATGCCCTTGTCTCAGCTAGCATCAAACGCTGAATCCGGGCCACCATCCATGCTCCAGTCCTCCTGTCCTGACCATTCACTGGCACCCTCGCTTTTGACCTTTGAGATTTCGAGTTTAAGCCCTGACCCTCCCAAGTTGTCGCTTAGTGAAATCACTCCTATTGTTCCTGAGCCTTCCTTCGAAGCTTTCAAGTCGAACGTCCATGACCCCTTCTTGGCATCACTCGACGAAATCTGTCACAGAATACCCTCGCCATCACCCAAAACTTCCAAGTTAAACATTCCCATTTCCTCCCACTCATATTCGCTTTCCCCGCAACGACTGCCCGGACCCACACTGTAACGTTTCTACCAAATGTTGTTCCGACTTGGAACTCTTGATGACCTTGAACCAAATAACAGACCGACGGCAGTTGAATAACAATTGTAACGTCCCGGGTCATAGTAAGTATCTGACCTAACCGATAACCAAGGGGGCGTGATCAAGGGGACACTTACTGTACGATACAGAGGGCTGACTGATCGATTGTTATATGCTGACTGATGACTGACTGACGGATTACTATACGCTGACTGATGACTGACTGACGGATTACTATACGCTGACTGATACCTGTGGACGATTACCTAGCAGATTAGTAGTAGTGGCGGTCTCGCTGACGAAGGCGGATCGCGCTAGTAGGATATAAGGAAGCTATCGACTGTTGTAGTCGATAGCTTGGATTTCTTGTACACTTCTCGACTTGTTATCCAAAGCCGGGTTCCTCTCTTCATCTCTCGTCCTTTGGGGCCGCGTATCAAGATAAGCAAAGTACCAACTCCGCCTTCACGCGTTGAGACGACACTCAGTCTTTGTACTTGAGTAAGACTATTGCTGAGTCACCGCGTTCACTCTACGTTGCCTAAGTCAGGCTCACGTGCTGCTCGCACGTAACATTAAATCCAAGCTCTTCTAAAAACCGAACGCCGTGGCAACTCTCAATACCAAAGACGGCTGGGACTTCGTGCCCTATCGCATCGACTCAAGAGAACGAGACGCACCTGCTCGATACCTTGTAGGACGAGTACGGTGGCGACACGTACCAGATACCAGGAGGACCGACGAAAATAACACCGGATATTACGCGGAAGCAGCCACATCACAGCGCTTCCACCCAGTAGTGTTCAACAGAGCACGCTGTTGCTGGGTCGAACTCAGGTGGAGCAACACTAACAGCTACTTTGAAGCGACACGACCAGCCGCCGACGATCTAAACATCAACATACCATTGGTAGACGCACGACCAATTGATCAACAAGGAGCCATAGACGGCCAAGAAGAAGAACTAAACCTCGACACAGAACCACCTAGGGCCGAATTCCAGATACGAACAACTACCCCAGCCCCGTCAAGTCGTACTAGCGAACACTCACCAACCCCACAAAGTGAAGCAGAACCCAAAGAAATTGCAGTGCAGTCACCAGAAATAGACGCACTCGTCGCACGAACAGCTGAGTTACATATCCCCGAACCAATTCGAGGAATACCCTTCAGCTACATGACTACCCAAACAGCGGTATCACCACCTCGACTCATCATCAACGAGCAAACAGGTCACGTACAACAGCTGCAATGTCACGTGCGGATCACGTGTCATGGCCAGTGGTGTCACCAAGCCGATGAAAGTACGATTCGCATTGCCTGTAAGGGCTGAAGACCCCCCTGAAGTGCGGTTCACTGAAGAAGAAGATGAAGATACGCTGCAGATGGATGCAGATGAGACATATGAGGTCGCGCGAATGTTGAGTACTGAAGATCATTTCATTGTGGACAACAACACTGGCGATGTCATTCGTTTAGGAATGTGTAAGTCTGAGTCACGTGATTAGTCATGTGATCAGCAACCCCCAGACCACGTGAATCTGGTCTAAAGGATAAGTCACGGGGGAACAGCGGTTACCTCAGGTCGAGATATAATTCCTGAGAGGGTATAGTTGGATGCGGGATTCCCAACATGGTTAGGCTCTGTCCTGTTTAGGTTCTTTCTGATTGGAACATTCTGATGTTGCCTGATGGCTGTACTTATCATGCGCTGATGTTGCGCCGGACGATGATTGGACGATAGTGAGTCACATAGTGTTATCTCTGACTCATAGTGGGGCTTTCTGCCTCATGTACTGTATGGGCTTATCCCTGTTCATTGATTGGATGATAGCTTGGGTCGTTTATCCCTGATAGCTGATTGGACGATACGATATGGTACGATACCTGTTAGTATTTGGGACTCAGATTTGGAGTCAGCCCTGTGGTGTATATAAGGTGCTCTGTCTTGATAGACGAGACCTTATCTTCGTTGTCTTAAAGTCTACCTTGAGTATACTTCTTAGCACAATTGAAGTGTTGGCTATTAGCGCCTGTTCCTCTCATCTTGTTGATCCTTGTGTGATCTGTCCTCTCATCTCTTGAAGATCCCTGTTGTATTCCTCTAGTCCAAGGCGAAGCCATTGTCTTTGGTTCGTCTTTCGTGTTCGACCATTGTTCTTCAACTGCCGTTGGTCTGTTATTTGATTCAAGGCCATCAAGAGTTCCAAGTCGGAACAACGTTTGGTAGAAACGTTACATGCAACCAGAAGACGTACAAGCTGTCAATCGAGCAATGGGACCAGATGTACCAGACGCACCAAGTATTCCTGAACATGACATGTTTTACGAGTTCCGACTCAATCGAAACCGAGTACCATCACCTGAAAACAGACCATTCCCACCCGCGAGAGGACCACCCAACGGCGGATGGCCACAAGGAGGAGGAGGAGGAGGAGGAGGAGGACCACCTCCAGAAGGACCACCTCCAGCAGGGCCACCGCCAGGGGGACCAGCAATAGCCAATCAAAACGGGAACGACAAATTTATCGGTAACCCGCCACCAACGTTTACAGGAGCAAGATCACAAGCAGAAGCGTTTATCCTTCAATGGGAGGTCTACGCAGGCGTTAACGCCAACCATTCAGCCATGAGGAACAAGTACCAAAAAGCTATGTTGTTCCTCACATACATACAGGGAAATGCGGTTAACCAGTGGGTAATGTCTGCGAGCCGATGGCTCGTCAACAAAGTAGCCACTGGGACGAACCAATTCGACAACAGGTTGTGGGAAAACCTCCTCAACGCATTTCAAAGACAGTTCGGAGACGTTCTTAGCAAGGAACGAGCCCAAGCCCAGCTCGACGCTGGCATACACATGAAGGATGGAAAGATTGACGACTACATCGCACAGTTCGAACAACTAGTTCGACACGCGGGGTACAATATCAACGCCGAGCAAACACTCAAATACTTCACAAGGGGGCTACCGAGGGCGCTGTACGAAACCATGTACCAACACGACGACCCCCGAAACTACGAAGAATGGAGGGAATCCGCCTTGAAGAGGCAGCAAAAATGGATTCATATGCAAACAGTCAGGGGAAACCTTGACGCATTCAAACCAGGACGTGCGACAGGAGGAGCACTAGCTAAGTTGCTCGCCCCACTCAATGACGATAGAATGGACACATCAGCAGATCATGTACGAGGACGACTAGCGGGAGCCGAAGAAATCATAGCAAATCACCCCAGGAACACCAGACCACCGTTCGTACCACGAGGGGGATTTATCCAAAGACAATTCAGACGAGACCATAGCCAAACGCAGTGTTACAACTGCCAGAAAATGGGGCATATCAGTCGCGACTGCAGACAACCTCGCAGACGTCGCGACACACAAGCACGCACCACAGAAGCTACTACGGAGGCCTCGCCAACCAAAGAAGAGAAAGCGGCGGAATGGCTACGAGGAGTAGCCGGAGACGACGAGGAGGTCAAAGACCTAGTCCTACAACAATTGATGGGACAGGATTTTGGAAGCGCCTGAACCCGGCGGCCTGGGTGAGGGCAATAAATTGTAACTCTGTGTACATTATGCGCTACCGTTCTATGCGAGTACCAGTGTCGATTCGTGCAAGTTACAATATGGCCGACATCAAAGCGTTGGTGGACTCCGGAGCCACCGACAATTTCATCCATCCACAATTCGTCAAAAGAATGGGATTAGGACAACGGGCACTAGATAAGCCTAAAAACATTTACAACATTGACGATACCACTAATAAAGCGGGGCAGATCACACACTACCTCATGCTCAATGTGGAAACGGGAGGAACAAAAAAGGAAATGTGTTACGCTCAGACCCTGCTCAAGCTGCCAAGACACAGAGACAGCGCAAGTGCCTGCATGAACACTGGAAGAATTGCCATGATTACCCAGAGGCGCATACCTGGGAGTCACGTGCAGAAAAGGACATCGAAGAAGAAGAGGCCGTATGCGCACTCGTAGCGGCAGAAGACGACAGCTACCTCGCTTATGACGAGGCGTGCAGAGTCCGCCAGTTTGTGAGTAACTTAATAACTCGCAACAGTACACCAGATGCTGGCAGGAAAATCACCACAGGACGGTTGAGGGTCACGTGACGCGGTCATGTGAGACCCCCGGGTCACGGGATCTGACCTAAGCAATAAGTCAGGGGGGCGCGCAAGGATGGATTTGTCCCAGGTCACAGTACGTATCTGGCCTAACTCATAACTCAAGGGACATTGGAAGAAGCCATGGAATTGGCGGAAGACAGTTGTGTCCTGAAGACGACCAACGACGACAAACAGCGATTGTGTGGTGTAAGACCAGCGACCTGAGGCTGCCGATGTCAGCGGGCCGTGGCTGCCGTTGGGACGCACTCCAGCGGGCCGGGTTTGATCCCCTTTCGGGAAAGTGTTATTGATGGATTAGTTCAAGGAGCGCCTGTGTTAGCGCCGGAGCCATTGCTTACAGATGCATTATTATTGGCTTACTATTGGTATCAATTATGCTTGGTGATGCTTAGACATTCACTTACCCATTCATTTACTTATTTGGCAATCGCTCACTTACGATGAGGTGGGCTGACTGATGCCCTGTGGACGCTTACTCACTAGTTGGAGGTGCTTGGTCACTCATTGGTGGGGACGCTTACTGATGGCTTATTGATGCCTTACGAATTGCTCACGAGTTGCTAATTGACCTGTGCGTCATTATGCTTTTCTTCTTACTCATACTATGGTGTCGCCTTTGTGGCTTGACGGACATTTACTATAAATACTATACAAGTTGCGCTATGGTTCGCTAGCTTAGTTGTCTTGAAACCCACTTGTATACTTCTCAAGAGGTGCAGACAGTCTTATAGCAGAGTCATTGTTCTTTGTGACTACCTTGTTGCCAACATTGAAGTGTTAGGCGTTGCCACCTTGTAACGAACCTCAAGCTAGGCGGTACTAAGGGGACCATTATTGGTTATTCGCCCTTTACAAGTCATTCAAAGTTGTTCTTGAGTTCAGAAGCCGTGCGCTTTGCTCAGAGTTGAAGCAAGGAAGACCCATCGGATCCAAGTCGGATCAACGTTCAGTGGGAACGTAACAAAATGAGATTCCTCGTTACAGACATAGGAAAAGAGGACCTACTATTGGGATACCCATGGCTTGCGACCTACGAGCCAAGATTTAGCTGGCGTCATGCCACTATTGACGAAAAACAACTCCCCATAGTACTACGATCGGTCAACCCAAACGACAGAAGAGCAGTGCTAGCAAGACTGCTCCAGGAAAAGGACAATGACGTGCGGGTATCACGCATGTTCACCAGGGAAGACAAAAAATAAAATAAAATAACGACCGAACTAGAAGAGCAAGTGTATGGACGAAGATCGGCGGTCGAACTCGCTATTGATGCCAAACAATACACAAAAACGGTCAACATACCAAAAGAATACCAACAATTCGCGAAGGTATTCGGAGAAGAGGAAGCAAAAAGGTTTCCACCGAAGAGGAGTTGCGACCACACGATCGAATTCAAAAAGGGAGCACCAGAGGCCATTGATTGCAAAGTGTACCCAATGACAAGGGTCGAAGATGCAGCACTGGACGACTTCATCGACGAGCAGATAGAGAAGGGATACATTCGTCCCTCAAAATCCCCGTACGCATCGTCATTCTTCTTTATCAAAAAGAAGGACGGAAAGCTACGACCTGTACAGGACTACCGAAAAATCAATGAATGGACAATACGGAATCAATATCCGTTACCCCTCATCAACGACCTAATCAAAGATCTCGGAGGGGCGCAAATATTCAGCAAACTAGACGTTCAACAAGGCTATAACAACATACGAATCAAAGAGGGCGACGAACACAAAGCAGCGTTCAAAACACGCCGTGGACTTTTTGAACCAACCGTTATGTACTTTGGACTGTGCAACTCACCTGCTACATTTCAGAGTTTCATGAACGAGATCTACCGCCCCATCATCGCAAAACATGAAGCGTTAGGAACGACAATACGAGTCTACATGGACGACATCGCCATAGCCACAAAACGACAGCCGCACGCTCCAACAAAACACCAAGAAGCAGTCTGTGACGTTCTTGCCGTCGCTCAAAAACACGATCTTTTCTTCAAACCAGAAAAGTGTACTTTCAACGCCTCTAGCATTGATTACCTGGGGGTAATCCTTGAAGAGGGGGTAACACGCATGGACCCCGTCAAAATTTCAGGCGTTCGCGACTGGCAATCTCCATCATCGGTAAAGGACGTACGATCTTTCCTTGGTTTCTGCAATTTCTACCGGCAATTCATCAAAGGATTCGCTGCTATTGCCAAGCCGTTGAACGAGCTAACACGCAAAGACGAACCATGGGAATGGGAAGAACGACAACAAACAGCGTTTGATACGCTTAAACGAAGAGTTACTGAAGAACCTATCCTTGCACACGCAGACCAAAACCAACAATTCGACCTAGAGGTCGATGCATCTGGATTCGCAGTAGGTGCGGTACTACTACAGAAGAAACAAGATGGAAAACGACACCCGGTGGGATATTACTCAGCAACGCTCAACGCAGCCGAGCGTAATTACGACATATACAATCTCGAACTACTAGCCATAGTAAAGGCACTGCGAAACTGGAGGCATTTACTTGCAGTGTCACGTGCGGATCACGTGTCATGGCCAGTGGTGTCACCAAGCCGATGAAAGTACGATTCGCATTGCCTGTAAGGGCTGAAGACCCCCCTGAAGTGCGGTTCACTGAAGAAGAAGATGAAGATACGCTGCAGATGGATGCAGATGAGACATATGAGGTCGCGCGAATGTTGAGTACTGAAGATCATTTCATTGTGGACAACAACACTGGCGATGTCATTCGTTTAGGAATGTGTAAGTCTGAGTCACGTGATTAGTCATGTGATCAGCAACCCCCAGACCACGTGAATCTGGTCTAAAGGATAAGTCACGGGGGAACAGCGGTTACCTCAGGTCGAGATATAATTCCTGAGAGGGTATAGTTGGATGCGGGATTCCCAACATGGTTAGGCTCTGTCCTGTTTAGGTTCTTTCTGATTGGAACATTCTGATGTTGCCTGATGGCTGTGCTTATCATGCGCTGATGTTGCGCCGGACGATGATTGGACGATAGTGAGTCACATAGTGTTATCTCTGACTCATAGTGGGGCCTTCTGCCTCATGTACTGTATGGGCTTATCCCTGTTCATTGATTGGATGATAGCTTGGGTCGTTTATCCCTGATAGCTGATTGGACGATACGATATGGTACGATACCTGTTAGTATTTGGGACTCAGATTTGGAGTCAGCCCTGTGGTGTATATAAGGTGCTCTGTCTTGATAGACGAGACCTTATCTTCGTTGTCTTAAAGTCTACCTTGAGTATACTTCTTAGCACAATTGAAGTGTTGGCTATTAGTGCCTGTTCCTCTCATCTTGTTGATCCTTGTGTGATCTGTCCTCTCATCTCTTGAAGATCCCTGTTGTATTCCTCTAGTCCAAGGCGAAGCCATTGTCTTTGGTTCGTCTTTCGTGTTCGACCATTGTTCTTCAACTGCCGTTGGTCTGTTATTTGATTCAAGGCCATCAAGAGTTCCAAGTCGGAACAACGTTTGGTAGAAACGTTACATGCAGGGTCATCCCACAAAGTACGCATATTCTCAGACCATCTCAATCTCCGATACTGGCAAGACCCCCAGAAGATTAGTTGAAGAATAGCGAGGGAAGTCTTGGAACTAGCCGAATACAACTTCGAAATACACCACGTAAAGGGAACCGCCAATGGAAGAGCGGATGCCCTGTCAAGACGACCCGACTATGACCAAGGGGAAAAGGACAATGAGGACGTTACGGTCTTACCAAACAAACTATTTGTACGAGCCATCAAAACCACAAGGCCACAAGACGAGCAAAGAATACGCAAATGGGTGGACCCACACAAACTAATCAAAGCCGACGGACTGTGGTGGTACCAAGGACAAAGATTAGTCGTCACGGGGGGACCAGACGAAATCAGAGAAGTAATCCGCGCACATCACTGTTACGCTCAGACCCTGCTCAAGCTGCCAAGACACAGAGACAGCGCAAGTGTCTGCATGAACACTGGAAGGATTGCCATGATTACCCAGAGGCGCATACCTGGGAGTCACGTGCAGAAAAGGACATCGAAGAAGAAGAGGCCGTATGCGCACTCGTAGCGGCAGAAGACGACAGCTACCTCGCTTATGACGAGGCGTGCAGAGTCCGCCAGTTTGTGAGTAACTTAATAACTCGCAACAGTACACCAGATGCTGGCAGGAGAATCACTACAGGATGGTTGAGGGTCACGTGACACGGTCATGTGAGACCCCCGGGTCACGGGATCTGACCTAAGCAATAAGTCAGGGGGGCGCGCAAGGATGGATTTGTCCCAGGTCACAGTACGTATCTGGCCTAACTCATAACTCAGGGGACGTTGGAAGAAGCCATGGAATTGGCGGAAGACAGTTGTGTCCTGAAGACGACCAACGACGACAAACAGCGATTGTGCGGTGTAAGACCTCGGGCTTGATGTTGGGATGGTATCCAGCGGGCCGGGTTTGATCCCCTTTCGGGAAAGTGTTCAAGATGGATTAGTCCAAGGAGCGCCTGTGTTAGCGCCGAGCCATTGCTTATTGATGCATTATTATTGGCTGACTGATGTTTCCCCTATGCTTACCATTGTGATTACTGATCGATTAGTGTCGCTTAGTCGCGCACTTACTCATGCTTTGTGATGCTTAGACATTCACTTACTTATTCGATTACTGATGTGACTAGACATTTCACTTATTGATGTGTGAGTCATCCTTTGTGATCTTACTCATACCATGTGTCGGCTTCATATCTTGATGGACATTTACTATAAATACTATACAAGTTGCGCTATGGTTCGCTAGCTTAGTTGTCTTAAAACCCACTTGTATTCATCTCAAGAGGTACAGACAGTCTTATAGCAGAGTCATTGTTCTTTGTGACTACCTTGTTGCCAACATTAAAGTGTTAGGCGTTGCCACCTTGTAACGAACCTCAAGCTAGGCGGTACTAAGGGGACCATTATTGGTTATTCGCCCTTTACAAGTCATCCAAAGTCGTTCCTGAGTTCAGAAGCCGTGCGCTTTGCTCAGAGTTGAAGCAAGGAAGACCCATCGGATCCAAGTCGGATCAACGTTCAGTGGGAACGTAACAATCATGATCCCCCAATTCACGGACACCCAGGAATAAATCGAACAACGCAGCTGGTAGAACGACAATACTGGTGGCCGACAATGAAGAACGACGTCGCGGACTATGTCAAAGGGTGCGCCGACTGTCAACGATGCAAAGTTAACACACAAAAAACGAAAGCACCGTTGCAACCATTGTTCCCAAAACCAGAAGCGACACCGTTCGAAGTAGTGGCGCTAGACTTCATCACTAAGCTCCCCAAGTCGAGAGGATACGATTCCATCCTAACGATCACTGATCATGATTGTTCCAAGGCGTCCATATTCATACCATGTATCGAGGAAATATCGGGAGAAGAGACAGCGGTCCTATACGCCAAACATGTGGTCGCGCGATTCGGACTACCCTCAAAAATTATCAGTGACCGCGATCCCCGGTTCGCATCCAAATTCACGAGAGAACTGTGCCGAATCCTGGGGATACAACAGAACATCTCGACGGCATACCATCCCCGTACCGATGGACAATCAGAACGCAACAACCAGTGGCTGGAGCAATACCTCCGGTTCTGGGTCAATGAGAGGCAGAACAATTGGGCGGAGTATCTAGCACTGGCAGAATTCGCACACAACAACTGGACCAATGAGTCCACACGCGAATCACTGTTTAGATTACTGATGGGATATCACCCGCGCGCTGACTGGACAGATCAGCTGTCCCCAATACCACGAGTCGAAACAAGACTGAAACAATTGAAGGAGATAAGACAACAAGCGCAAGGACAAATGAAGAGGGCGCAACAGTCATGGATTAAAAATCGTGACACACCAAGGTACCAGATAGGAGACAAGGTCTGGCTTGAGGGACGTCATCTACGCACCAACCAGCCAACCACGAAGCTTGCGCCCAGATGACATGGCCCGTTTGCCATCACTCAGGTGATGTCACCTGTCAACTATCGGATAGAACTTCCCACACAGTGGAGCATCCACAATGTGTTTCACACAGATCTTCTCACACCTTACAAAGAGACGGTGACTCATGGCACCAATTATCAATGCCCACCACCAGAGTTGATCGATAATGTGGAAGAATACGAGGTCGAAAGAGTATTAGACTCCAGAAGAAGGGGGTGAGGGCGCAAGCTACAATACCTAATCAAGTGGAAGGGATACGCCGACTCAGATAACCAATGGGTCCCATGGGACGACGTACATGCGGACGAAGAGATAAGGAAGTACAAACAAGCCAATCCAACCGCTGAGACTCACATAAAAGCAGTCTCGACAGAAGACGTATCTTCCAAACCCTCTCATAACATGTCCTATGTCCCACTCACCATTGTCGCCATTGACGAGATCCCCTACGTCAACACCCTCACCACGTATGACGACAACAACAACGTGGACGACCCACTCTGCTCCGCAGTTGAACACGTCAGAGCAGCAGCAGAACGAGACCAAGACAAGCGGGACCTGGCCGAGGCTCGCAGGCGATTCCCCACACCCGCAAGCGGAAGAGTGGAGGAAGATGAGGAGGGACTACGGGCTACTGAAGGAGGTCATGACCTCCTGGCGACTGGACCAAGTGACGAAGATGACGCCGCAGGAGAGACGGACGAGGATACAGAGGTTGATGCGGCAAGTATCGTCCAGCCCTCCACCGCCTTCACGTCCACCACCGCTGTCGATCGATACAGCAGTGGCGACTCCTCTGACGGGTCATACCACGACGCCAACGTCATCTGTACCCGATGCGACAACCCCCAAGACTATTGCCACTGCGCACCCATGCGCGTGCCCCCCCGAATCCAACATGAAGAAGAAACCGACGACACTACCGATGAAGCCATGGATGACAAAGGAGGAGCACCTCCGGTTGCTGTCATCTACGGCTCGATGGCGGAGGAAGGATACGCCGGGCGAGGACTCCCCTCATACGCCGAGGCACGCGACGCCTCACCCATCAATACGCGCCGAGCGAATGCGTCGAGGCGCCCTCACCGTCCCCTATCGCCTACTCCCAGCGGATTCGTCCTCAACAACGGGATGAATTGGGTACCGATGGTGATCGAGCATGAGGGGCGTCGCATCCCCGCCCGGTACGTACGGGTGCGGATGTGCGACAACCCAGAAGCCTTCGGAACCATGGGGCGCCACTCGCCCATCTACTGAGGGGAGATCCACGCTGAACCATGCCGAGATATGGGGCCCGCCGCTGAGTACTCCCGCGAGGATCTGCAGTATTTGGGAGCTGACTTCCGGGGACGGCGCCAAGTCGACGAGGCCCTCGCTCGGCTAGGGGATATTTCCCTGGCAGCCGAGGTGAGGCGCTACCGCGCGTCCCAGGAGGTCATCAAGGAGCTCGAGGCGGCGATTAAGCGGCTTGAGGACGACATCTTCGTCCAAGTCGACCGCGCGCGCCACTCGGCAAAACGGCTGGGAAGAGCCCACGCAATCTTGAGGGTGCGAGATGAACACGAGACTGATGTAGGGCTAACTACCGTACCGAATTGGGTAGTGGAGCGAGGGCGCTCACCCTTGTGAAGGGGGTGATGTAACGTCCCGGGTCATAGTAAGTATCTGACCTAACCGATAACCAAGGGGGCGTGATCAAGGGGACACTTACTGTACGATACAGAGGGCTGACTGATCGATTGTTATATGCTGACTGATGACTGACTGACGGATTACTATACGCTGACTGATGACTGACTGACGGATTACTATACGCTGACTGATACCTGTGGACGATTACCTAGCAGATTAGTAGTAGTGGCGGTCTCGCTGACGAAGGCGGATCGCGCTAGTAGGATATAAGGAAGCTATCGACTGTTGTAGTCGATAGCTTGGATTTCTTGTACACTTCTCGACTTGTTATCCAAAGCCGGGTTCCTCTCTTCATCTCTCGTCCTTTGGGGCCGCGTATCAAGATAAGCAAAGTACCAACTCCGCCTTCGCGCGTTGAGACGACACTCAGTGTTTGTACTTGAGTAAGACTATTGCTGAGTCACCGCGTTCACTCTACGTTGCCTAAGTCAGGCTCACATGCTGCTCGCACGTAACAACAATGGTCGAACACGAAAGATGAACCAAAGGGCAATGGCTTCGCCTTATACTGGAAGGATACAACAGGGATCTTCAAGAGATGAGAGGACAGACCACACAAGGATCAACAAGATGAGAGGAACAGGCAAACTAGCCAACACTTCAATTGTCCTCAAGGTAAACTCAAGGTAGACTTTAAGACAGAACACCTTATATACACTACAGGGCTGACTCCTAAACTGAGTCCCAAATAATAACAGGTATCGTACCATATCGTATCGTCCAATCAGCTATCAGGGATAACGACCCAAGCATATCAACCAATCAATGAACAGGGATAAGCCCATACAGTACATGAGGCAGAAGGCCCCACCATGAGTCAGAGATAACACTATGTGACTCACTATCATCCAATAATCGTCCAGCGCAACATCAGCGCATGATAAGTACAGCCATCAGGCAACATCAGAATGTTCCAATCAGAAAGAACCAAAACAGGACAGAGCCTAACCATGTTGGGAATCCCGCATCCAACTATACCCTCTCAGGAATTATATCTCAACCTGAGGCATTCGCTGTTCCCCCATGACTTATCCTTTAGACCAGATCCACATGGTCTGGGGGTTGCTGATCACATGACTAATCATGTGACTCAGACTTACACAGTCCTAAATGAACGACATCGCCAGTGTTGTTGTCCACAATGAAATGATCTTCAGTACTCAACATTCGCGCGACCTCATATGTCTCATCTGCATCCATTTGCAGCGTATCTTCATCTTCTTCTTCAGTGAACCGCACTTCAGGGGGGTCTTCAGCCTTCACAGGCAGTGTGAATCGTACTTTCATCGGCTTGGTGACACCACTGGCCATGACACGTGATCCGCACGTGACACACACAAGTTGATTCGATTTTGAGCCCATTCAAAGTCGTAGCAATCCTAACTTCGCTGACGCTTCCCACACATTCGCAGCAATGATCTCTCGGAGTCATCATGCCTGTCAACTTGGGATGTCGCATTCTCGATGTCGCTCACTGTAGCGTTATCACCTAACGCTGGTTCGACTTGAACAGGTCTGTGACGTGATGCTCGAGTGTATGGATGAATGTTGGAAATCACGGGCAACTTAGCTAAGTTGCACTGCCACTAGGTCGCTTCGATAGACACTAGGGTATCCCAAAGGATAAGCTTCAATCGACTGATTGGAAAGACGCGAAGAGAAGAGGAATAGAGGACGATGGTGATGATTCAAGAAGACCAAGCTGAAGAGCCTTGGTCTTGATACTTTAGTTTATATACAGTTACTCGCTGGCTTTAAAGCGCAGCTTCGAATCCAAACCCTACTACTACTATACTAGTAATGAGTCATTGTCCGTTCTAATAATACCTGAAACACCGGCGAACCCAAGTACCGGCGACGCGTCAGTGTCCATGACTAATTGAGGCTTACTATCGTAGTCATAACCAAGTAGTAAGCGTCCCGAACTCCGAGACCTCGTAAATGTGATGATAAGTAGTCCACGCGATGTCAAACCGTGACACTCACGCTCCTGTGTCACCAGCAGTTCCCTTGATTCTGTGGCCATGCCCATTCAAATTCGACGTCACGCAACAAGTTCCAAGCACCCAATGGTTTCTGCATTTGGTCCCTCAACAACTCAAATGGCAATATGTCTCTATGATCTATGAGGCTTCTTCGACGCTCAACCTTCGACTCTTTCCCTCTTCTCCCCCCCTTCCGTCTTTCTTCAGTTCGCCTTGCTTTAACGTCGCGTTCTGTTTAGTCACCTTAGTAGTCATGGTTTCGACTTCCCTCATTGTCTCGAAGACCATTTCAACATATGCACGCAACCTCTGGAGCAGGAAAGAAGACCTTGTCAGCACTCATAATGGCAATCTCAAGTCCAGCAATGCCTTTGCTCAATGCCCTTGGCTCGCACTGTTCACGCAGCATGTCGCGTTCAAGCTCAGATGCACAGTGCTACCCCTGCAGGCTCATCATCTGTGCCACTGACGATCGTAGAATGCCTTGCATATTGTATTGACACTCTAATATATATAATTTTCTTCACCTCCATTCAATGTTGCAATGTGTGATTACAAGTGACTGTACTTGGCACGAGAATTGCAAAAAATTCCAAGGGGTTTGTGAATACTTACAGTTGGTTTACAATTCATTGCAATAACTATGCTATTTTGCAATCACTTACAATGCAGTCATGAAATTTAACCATAAAATACAATTCCCCATAATGATAGTCTTTGACTTTTCGCAGCCCATTCTGGTCCTGGCACGCTTTTTTAAAAGTCCGCTTTTTTCAACTTTTTTTAATCTATTGTGTTTTTATTTCTGTGTATAAATAATTACTGTATAAAGAAAAGATAAAATAAACAAAAAAAAACAACGTGTCTACGTCCGTGTACTGGACTGGAGATGCGTAGCGTGGGAAGGAGGGGTAATCACCCTCCATTCACCTGCCCCCCCTCTTCCACCTGCCCTCCCCCTTTGCGTGCAAAAGCATGCCAACGGGGTGCAAAGGGGGTGGTTTTTTTTGCTTCACACCCCCTCCCCCTGTTGCCGTATGCCCCCGCCTGCCCGCGCGCACTCCTTGGTGCCCCCACACCTTCGCCACGTGTGCAGGGTGGGGGCACCCTGCTTCCACCCCCATCCGCATGTGGGGTTCGCGCCACCCCACGTCTGTGCGCAAACGGGGAACGCGCGCGGCGTGAAAGGTGCGCCCACCCCCCTTTCGCACGCCGCTCCTACTCACTCATGCAGGACAGCGAGCGTGGGACCCCCTCCCCCCCCCTCAGCGTTTGGCCCCTGCCCCCATTTATACGGAAACGGGGGCCCCTCCTTTACACCCCAACGGGGTGCGCCTTCATGCCCCTCTTCTCGCCCCCTCCCACCGCTGTTCACGTGGCAAGAGGGCGGTGCAGGCAACGGCCGCCCAGTGGGTGATGCACCCCCCCCCAACTCCCTGCCCCCTTCCCCCCGTTCATTTGCAAATGGGGGGTTGGAGGGAGTGGGCCCCGCGGATGAAGGACCGCACGTGCCCTCTTCGCCGTGCGGCCCTCCTACCTGGTAGGCCTGCGAGTGGGGACATGACTGGGGAGGGAGGAGGGGGGTGGGTCACGTATGGTGTGGACCGTGAGCAATGCGAAGGGCGGCGGCGGCGGCGGGGTTGCCCCTTTCCTCTGTGCGCAACCCCCTAGAGGGCACGCGATCGGGAGGGGCCAGGACAGGAGGGGGCACGCACTCGCCCCCCCTCTGTTGGCGCCACGAATGGGAGCCCATCCAGGAATGGGCTCCCCCTCCCCCTCTCGCGCATGAAGGTGGCGCGCGAGATGTGTTGCGCCAGCACACAACCCCCGAAGCGGTGCGGCAGAATGCCATTTGCGTGCGGGGCACCACGCAAACAAGGGACCACGCTGGGAGTGGGAAGGGAGGCGCCAACCCCCATCCGTGCGCAAGGGGGGTGGCGCGAACTCGTGCAGGGGGGTACGCGAGCTGGGGGTGGGGCGCCTGAATCCGGAGGCAGCCCCCCCTCCCTCCCACTCTGCGTGTAGGGCTAGGGGCGAGGCGAGGCGAGGCAGGGAAAGCAGGCGGGCAGGGCGGGGCGAGGCGAGGCGGGGAAAGCAGGGCGCGCGATTCCTCTCGCCCGCCACCTCTACTGTATCGACTTAGACAAAAAATAGTCCAGTGTTAATTTAGGACTTAAATTAATATATTTTATTAGCTAAAAAAAACTTAATTTGACGCTCAAGTAGACGTGAAAAGGTGGAGTTCTAATTTTTGGCCCGTTCCGAGCGGGCCGGGTCCCATTTGGGCTGCAAAAGGTACACAACTCATAATGATGCATGCTGATCACCTTGCTTGGCAAGGTCTTTGGCAAGTGATAATTACGTACTCACTGTGTCAAAACCTTGCACGGACAAACACAACATAGTCTTCGCAAACAGAGTGTTTTCTTGAACACTGTGCACTCTCCTCCTCCTATGTCCTAATCTTCTATAGACCGTCTCCTGTCTGTGTTGTTACTCATAAGTTTCTCCTAATTTTCTCCAAACTTGTCTTGTTCTCCTAATTATCTCCTACTACTAACTCATCTTGTTCTCCTAATTTTCTCCTAAGTTGTCTCGTTCTCTCTAACGTGCACAGACATTCACCGATACTGTCAAATCGCAATTCCTTCATGGCAAGCAGCACAGTTCTGTCTCTTTCTTGCCTTCACAGCAACGTCGCTGCTGTTCGTGGACACGCACCTGGCAGCAGTCCACAAAACATGGTATCACACTCTGTCTTTCTCCTCGCTGCCCAAAGCGACGACAACTTTTGTTGGAACATTTTAATCCACGATTCATGCTTGGTTCGTCCATTATTTTTCCCTCGTTGCACACTGTTGCTGATTTATCCCCCTGCTTGTGTCAGAACTGACCTTACAGGTTTTTCGATCATAACCTACTTGAACGTTGCGATTTTTGCTCTAGAGTGTGCGCACAATTAGGCGCACATGGTTACGACTGCGCAGCAATGCCAGCAAAGGACAGCGGTGTTCGCTTGAAAGGACTTATTAAGGGCCTGACCGGTGCACTTGGTGCGCCATGGCGCACCTGCCAAAAACAAAATTGTGTTCCATCCATTTTCCATGGCGCAAATGGGCCGTTCGGTGCACGTTGCGCCGAGGTGATGGCGAATAATTCCCTCGGCGCAGTCCTAGTAACACGGCGCATCAAAAATACTCGTTTTCCATTCTTGTTTCTCTGCGCCAGTCGTGCTTTTCACTCATGTATGTACCATTGAAATTATTTTTTAGTAATATAAGTATAATTTGAATCATACAACATTTGTATGAACAGCACAGGTCACATCCTGCATACGTCATTGAGCCCTCCGTGCTGCTCCACACACTCTATACAACAGACCCGGGTGCACCACATGTCACGGTTTGACATCGTTCGGACTATTCATCATCCACTTTACGAGATCTCGGAGTTCGGGATGCTTACTATACGGTTATGACTACGATAGTAAGCCTCAATTAGTCATGGACACTGACGCGTCGCCGGTACTTGGGTTCACCGGTGTTTCAGGTATTATTAGAACGGACAATGACTCATTACTAGTATAGTAGTACTAGGGTTTGGATTCGAAGCTGCGCTTTAAAGCCAGCGAGTAACTGTATATAAACTAAAGTGTCAAGACCAAGGCTCTTCAGCTTGGTCTTCTTGAATCATCACCATCGTCTTCTTTCCTCTTCTCTTCGCGTCTTTCCAATCAGTCGATTGAAGCTTATCCCTCGGGATACCCTAGTGTCTATCAAAGCGACCTAGTGGCCGTGCAACTTAGCTAAGTTGCCTGTGTCTGTCAAGATTCATCCATACGCTCGAGTATCACGTCACAGATCTGTTCAAGTCGAACCAGCGTTAGGTGATAACGCTACATTAAGACCAAGCTTCAACGTGGCGTCATCAGAAACTACCAGAGAACGTTGCCAAAACTGCGACGATTTGTGGTTTCAGCACAGAGGTGCTGACAACGTACCACAAAGATTTCGCAAGAGTACAGAATACCGGTATAGTAGCACTACAGGCACTACCAGATATCACGCAAAGAGTCGAGAAGATAATCGATCCGTCGCAGTTGAGTTCGCTTACAATCGATACGTTTGGGTAGAAGTTCGCTGGTTTCAACATCCAGGTGAAGACGTAGGAGAGTGGGAAGGTTTCCGACCAGCTTTGGAAGATTTGGACTGTGATATCTATATCAACGAGCTCACACAAGAGGAACTACAACAGTTGGAGAGTACAGCCAACAGACCCGCATCAACTACACCACCCCCATCACCAAGTACAAAGAGCAACGCGTCTCTTGGAGCAAGATCGTCTTCTCCATCGCAACAAGGAACCAACCTAGCAATCGCTACAGAAACATTACGCTTAGGAGCAATGGCAACTCTTACCTCTCATGTTCAATCTCAAGCAACCGCGGGAAGTCCATCCGGACAACCAATTTATTCGCTCACCACCTCACCTATAGCACCAACAGTCACGGCCTTTCGGGCCCTTACCGATATTCAAAACCAACCATCGGCCCCAAACCTTCCCGCAGGAGGTGGTGGTGGAGGTAATGGCGCAGGAGGAGGTGGTGGAGGTAATGGTGGAGGAGGAGGTGGAGCAGGACCACCTTTTGGAAACCCACCAGCACAGGTACCAGCAGCGCAAGCACCCATACCAGCGGCACACGATAAATTCTGTGGCAACCCACCTGCGGTCTTCACGGGTGATCGAGAAAAGGAAGAAGAATTCCTCATGCAATGGGGCTTATATGAAGGAATCAACTCAACTCATTCCATTATGCGCAGTCCCTATCAAAAAGCTATGTTATTTCTCACCTACATCCAGGGTACCGCTGTAACCGAATGGGTAGGATCAATGGTGGCTTGGCTACGAGTCCAAGTCGACGTCAACGGTCGAGACCCTCTTGACAACTGGCTGTGGTACAACACCCACTCATTGTTTATGAGACAATATGCGGACACTCTCAAAGAAGAGAAGGCACAAACGGAATTAAGAAGGGGCATTCGGATGGAAAAAGGGGATATCGATGCGTACGTGGCAAAATTCGAACAACTGGTCAGATATGCTGGCTACAACATAGATCAACCAATGGTTCTTGATCTATTCGCAAATGGATTGCCAAATAAACTGCAAGAAACCATTTACCTTCATGACAACCCCACAGACTACGAGGATTGGAAGAGAGCAGCCATTAAACGCCAAGGTCAATACCTTCATTTGAAGAACAAAATTGACCAGTACAAAATACAACCTCGACCATCACCACCAATTCAGACAAATTGGAGACAGTTCAGACACCATCCAGATGCGATGGACACGTCAGCCGATCGAGCCAGAGCCCGAGGACGGCTAGCGCACGCAGAGGACGCATTGGCACAACCAAGGCCATATCTCAATAACTCACAACCACCTTTCAAACCTCGCGAAGGATTCTTGCGAAGGAGACAACCTCCCGATCTCAGGGAAGTAATTTGTTATAATTGTCAAAAGAAAGGACACCTCAGTCGCAATTGCCCTCAGCCACGCCAACCACGAAATCCACCCAGGCCCTTTAGCAATTCAAGGGGTCTGGAAGTGGTGGATGATCGCTCTGAAACAGGAGAAGATCTCCACATCGCTCAAATGGTGGCCGATAATCGCACCACAGAAGAAAGGAAGAATGATTGGCTACGAACTGCGGCCAACGAGACCGAGGAATTTAAAGCCATGGCAATGCAGGAGTTGATGGGAAACAAGGATTTTGGGGACGCCTAAACCCGACGGCCTGGGTGAGGGCTCTACGTTGTAATGCTGTATACATAACTCACTTCCGTTCTATGCGAATTCCAGTATCGATCCGAACCAGCAGCAACAAGGCCGATGTTACGCTCAGACCCTGCTCAAGCCGCCAAAACACAGAAGCAGCACAAGTGCTTGCACGAACACTGGAAGAATTGCCAAGATTACCCAGAAGCGCATACCTGGGAGTCACGTGCAAAGGAAGACATCGAAGAAGAAGAGGCCGTACGAGCACTCGTAGCGGCAGAAGACGACAGCTACCTCGCTTATGACGAGGCGTGCAAAGTCCGCCAGTTCGTGAGTAACTTAATAACTCGCGGAAGTACCCCAAATACTGGCAGGAAGATTATCACAGGACGGATGAGGGTCACGTGACACAGTCATGTGAGGAAACCCCCGGGTCACGGGATCTGACCTAAGCAATAAGTCAGGGGGGCGCGCAAGGATGGAATTGTCCCAGGCCACAGTATGTATCTGGCCTAACTAATAACTCAGGGGACGTTGGAAGAAGCCATGGAATTGGCGGAAGACAGTTGTGTCCTGAAGACGACCAACGACGACAAATAGCGATTGTGTGGTGTAAGACCAGCGACCTGAGGCTGCCGATATCAGCGGGCCGTGGCTGCCGTTGGGACGCACTCCAGCGGGCCGGGTTTGATCCCCTTTCGGGAAAGTGTTATTGATGGATTAGTTCAAGGAGCGCCTGTGTTAACGCCGGAGCCATTGCTTACAGATGCATTATTATTGGCTTACTAGTGGTATTATTCATGCTTGGTGATGCTTAGACATTCACTTACTCATTCGCTTACTTATTATTCTCGCTTACTGATGCGATGAGGTGGGCTGACTGATGCCCTGTAGTCGCTTACTCACTGGTTGGAGGTGCTTGGTCACTCATTGGTGGGGACGCTTACTTATGGCTTATTGATGCCTTATTCATGTGCTGATTGATGTGAGTCATCATGCTTATTATTCACTACTGTTGTATTTGTCGCCTTGATGGCTTGATGGACTTTTACCTTTTATGGTTGTATCAGAAGTACTATATATACTATACGAGCTGCGCTATAGTTCGCTAGCTTAGTTGTCTTGAAACCCACTTGTATACTTCTCAAGAGGTACAGACAGTCTTATAGCAGAGTCATTGTTCATTGTGACTATCTTGTTGCCAACTTAAGTGTTAGGCGTTGCCACTTTGAAACGTACCTCAAACTAGGCGGTATTAGGGGACCATTATTGGTTAATAGCCCTCTACAAGTCGTTCAAAACCGTTCCTGAGTTCAGAAGCCGTGCGCTTTGCTCAGAGTTGAAGCAAGGAAGACCCATCGGATCCAAGTCGGATCAACGTTCAGTGGGAACGTAACAGCCGACATAAAAACACTAGTAGACTCTGGAGCAACAGACAATTTCATAAATCCACGATTTGTGAAACGAATGGGGTTGGGTGCGGCTTTATTGCCAAACCCAAAGCAATTATTCAATATCGATGACACGCTAAACAAAAAGGGATCAGTAACCCATTTTGTCGACTTACAAATATTGACAAAAGGAATTGTCAGGAAAATGAGATTCCTACTAGCGGATATCGGAAAAGAAGATCTCCTTCTTGGATATCCATGGCTCAGTACTTTTGAACCAAAATTCAGTTGGAAGCATGGCACGATTGACGAAAATGTATTACCAATCGTAATCAAATCATGCCATCCCAAGGTCAACGTCAATGTAGTAGCACGCTTACTTTCAGATGCCGCAAAGGACAATATTGTCGCAAAATTAGGGGAGCATAGTGCTATCAAAGGAGCCGCCACTGATCTTGCCATAGCCGCAGGACCCAAAGAAGAAATCCAAATACCGGAAGAATATGACGACTTCAAAAAGGTTTTTAGCGAAGAAGAATCCCACCGATTTCCCCCTGCACGGGAATGGGATCATGCTATCGAACTCAAAACCAATACTCCAGACCATATCAATTGTTCCATATACGAACTCTCACAATCAGAAGACAAACCGTTACGAGACTTTATTACGGAACAACTCAATAAAGGGTATATTCGACCCTCTAAATCGCAGTACGCCTCTCCATTCTTTTTCGTCAAAAAGAAGGACGGAAAACTACGCCCAGTACAGGATTATCGGCGTATTAACGAATTCACAATCCGCAACAATTACCCATTACCATTGATTCAAACCCTCATCAAAGACCTTAGCGGTGCACACATATACACTAAACTCGACGTACGATGGGGATATAACAATATCTGCATCAAAGCGGGCGACGAACATAAAGCGGTGTTTAAGACGCCATATGGACTGTTCGAACCCACTGTGATGTTCTTCGGATTGACGAATTCTCCCGCCACATTCCAAACCATGATGAATCACATATATCGGGACACGATTGCGAAACACGATGCAAAGGGGACTACCATCCGCGTTTATATGGACGACATCGGTATTGCTACCCGAACAAATATAGTTGACCATGTCAACGCAGTTCGGGATGTACTGACAGTAGCTGCGAAGTACGACCTGTTTTTCAAACCGGAGAAATGCACTTTCCACTCAACATCCCTTGATTACCTGGGGGTAATCCTTGAAAAAGGGGTAACTCGCATGGACCCTGTAAAAATCGCGGGTATTAAAAATTGGCCAACGCCAACCAAAGTAAAGGACGTACGATCTTTTTTGGGTTTTTGCAATTTTTACCGACTATTCATACGAGGATTTGCGTCAATTGCCAAACCACTAAACAACCTTACAAAAAGACAACGGAATGGCAATGGGGTTCAACGGAACAACACGCATTTGAAGTATTGAAAGGCCGGGTTACAAGCGAACCCGTATTGGCACACCCGGTATTGACAGATCAATTCGAATTGGAAGTGGATGCTTCAGGTTCGCGGTGGGAGCGGTGTTACTCCAAAAGAAAACTGATGGCAAAAGACATCCTATAGGCTATTACTCCGCAACCCTCAATACAGCAGAACGAAATTATGACATCTACGACCTTGAACTATTAGCAATAGTCAAAGCATTACGCACTGGAGGCCTCTACTAGCGGGATCACCCCACAAAATCAAAGTATTCTCAGATCACATGAACTTGCGGTATTGGAGAGAACCACAAAAGATCAGTCGACGGGTCGCGAGGGAAGTACTCGAATTGTCGGAATATGATCTCGAGATTCACCACATAAGGGAACTGCAAACGGACGAGCAGATGCATTGTCAAGACGACCCGATACGATCACGGGGAACAAGACAATGAAAATGTCACGGTGTTACCTGATAAAATATTCATACGAACCACAACGCACACCGCACAGGAATGCCCAATCAGTCATTTGCAACGATCACGGTAGAAGAAATGAGGTCAACCAACCACAAAGACGAACAAAATGAAGACACTATCAAACCTTGGGTAGATCCACACAAATTGAAAAAGATCAACGGGGTATGGTATAAAGAAGGCAGAAGAGTAATTACCAAGGGAAGTGAGGAGCGAAAGTCAATTATTGCCGCTCATCACGATACCCCAGTACATGGTCATCCAGGGATCAGCAAAACTGGCAAAATAGTAGAACGATACTATTGGTGGCCAACAATACGACAAGAGTATTGGCGTATGTTAGAGGTTGCGCGGAATGCCAACGACACAAAGTCAATAATCGCCCTATTAGGGCTTCACTACAACCCATATACCCTAAACCGGAAGCTATGCCTTCGAAACTATCGCTCTCGATTTCATCACTAAACTGCCCGTCGCACAGGGCTATGATTCAATTCTTACGGTCACGGACCATGACTGTACCAAGGCATCTGTGTTCATCCCTTGTAACGAGGAGATTGACGCGGAAGAAACAGCAGCACTATACATCAAACATGTATTCATGCGGTATGGACTACCGAGCAAAATCATCAGCGACAGAGATCCCAGATTTGCGTCCAAATTCACAAGGGAATTATGCAAACAACTTGGGATCATACAGAACATTTCTACTGCATACCACCCTCGTACGGACGGACAATCAGAACGAACCAATCAATGGCTCGAACATATCTCCGATTTTGGGTAAATGAACGACAAGACAATTGGAATCTTTATCTTCCAATAGCAGAGTTCACGCATAACAATTGGCCTAACGAAGCCACGGGACAGTCTCCATTCTTCTTATTGATGGGGCATAATCCTCGTGCTGATTGGAATTCAGCGCCCAGTCCCATGCCGCAAGTGGCGTTGCGCCTTGATCAGTTCAAACAGGCACGGGAACACGCTCAAAAACAAATTATCAAGGCCCAGAAGTCATGGGTATCACATAAAGATACGCCCAAGTTCCAAATAGGGGATCGTGTATGGCTAGAAGGGCGTCACCTGAGGACGCATCAGCCAAGCGCCAAGCTTGCGCCCAAACGACATGGACCTTTCCAGATCATCCAGGTGATGTCCCCTGTCAACTATCGATTGGAATTACCCACCAAGTGGAGCATTCATGACGTGTTTCACATCGATCTTCTCACACCCTATCGAGAGACTTCCTTTCATGGACCAAATTTCCCAAGACCTCCCCCTGAATTAATCGATGGCGAAGAGGAATACGAAATTGAGAAGATTCTAGACCAACGGCAATCGGCAGAACAAGGCGCAAACAATTCCTTATCAAATGGAAGGGGTACCCAGACTCGGAGTCGCAGTGGGTCAACGCCACTGACGTACATGCCCCTGACGCCTTAGCTGAGTTCAAACGGACTCTGAATGCTACTCCCTCACGTATAAAGATAGGCCATTCATTGGATGAAGCACACCAGTTCTTCCTTCGTCGAACAATGTCCACTTCCCCTACTGCAGCCTCTACTACTTCACAAACATCTTACCATCTTCCTACTGTCACTCAACCCACTTATGCCGAAGTTGCCGCCGCCTTCGATGCATCGCACCCGGGGATTTCATCCCCGAACCCCTGATGTATGCGGACACGACGCTGGAGGACTGGAGGAAGACCAATCGGAGGTGGAGGAGGGAACAACTACTCGAGTCGAGAATCTCGTTGTTCCACAAACGCTTATCAAGATTCCAAGCAGCTCCGACATCAGTGACATGGTCAGAGTTTGTGGAAGTTGTAAGCAGACCGCCCTGTCATGTCCAGGCCATCCTGACGACGACGACTCCCATATCCACTACGACTGTGGACAACTCATCTATAACTGCACATGTAACAACGACCCCGTCAAAGTCCCTCCACCGCCAACGCCTCGATATATTAACGTCGACCCTCCTACCAACGTCATCATGGACCCCGCGACGTCCTGGGGTATTCACATCCATGCCACCCTCCGAGCTCACGAATCGGGGTCCGACAAAGAAAACCAAGATCCCCGCCAAGTATCGGAATCCCAGGATGAAGGGATACCACTTGTGCCGAGGAGGACGAGGCGAGGAAGAAGAGCTGGTATGGGAGCGGCAAAAGAGAGCCCTTGCTTCCCTGACTACCGAGGAGGCGGAGTTCCAGCTGATCAACAGCGCTCTCGGGACAAGGCTGACGCCCCCGACGGCTTCGAACTAAATATCCCTCCTAGATTCATCAACTTCCGTATGACCGAGAATGGTCATATCACGGTCGCCAAATACATTCACGTGATGCCTGGCAACAACCCTATTGTATACGGGTGCATGAAGAAAGGGGGGGAGATTCAACAAGGTGAAGTACACGCCGCTCCTGATCTCGATGCCGTGGATAACGACCGCCATTATATGCATACCCAAATGCGGTATTTGCGACAGGATTTTGGTGATCGCCAAGGGGTCGACTTGGCCATGGGGCAGATCCCTGATCGGTCGCTGTGGGCGGAGGTCCTTTGATACCGAGCTGTTACTAGCCGGTACTCCGAACTGGCAGAACGCATTACTGCTCTGGAAAATGAGCAGTATGTGGTTGGTAACGAAGTCAGGAAGTGTACGCGTCGACTGGAGGCGGCTAATGGACTACAAAGGATCATGGATCAGGAGGTTTCGATCAGTCGAGGTGCGACCATTATTCCTTGGGTTTTCGAACGTGGACGTTCTGCTTGAAAAAGGGGTAATGTCACGGTTTGACATCGTTCGGACTACTTATCATCACGTTTACGATGTCTCGGAGTTCGGGACGCTTACTATACGGTTATGACTACGATAGTAAGCCTCAATTAGTCATGGACACTGACGCGTCGCCGGTACTTGGGTTCACCGGTGTTTCAGGTATTATTAGAACGGACAATGACTCATTACTAGTATAGTAGTACTAGGGTTTGGATTCGAAGCTGCGCTTTAAAGCCAGCAAGTAACTGTATATAAACCAAAGTGTCAAGACCAAGGCTCTTCAGCTTGGTCTTCTTGAATCATTACCACTCGTCTTCTCTTCGCTCTATTCCAATCTTTCGATTGAAGCTTGTCCCTCGGGATACCCTAGTGTCAACCAAGTGACCTAGTGGCCGTGCAACTTAGCTAAGTTGCCCATGATTACCAAGATTCATCTGTATACTCGAGTATCACGTCACAGACCGGCTCAAGTCGAGCCAGCATTAGGTAATAACGCTACACTTGATATGAGAGGGAGGTCCGAGACTTGAGGGCACACAGATCTGAAGTAACCCCAGTGAAGGGAATACAAGCACTGTTGTGGTAAAGAAGTCGAGTCTAAGGATACAAGATACCTAAGAGTCGAGTTTATATAGATAAAGGTATGTTTGGCAGGAACAAACAGATGACACCATCTGCAGTAATGCGCAGCAATCTGCAGTAATCACATGGGAGGGAAGTGTGAGAGGAAATGTCCAAAAAGGGGGAGAACAATAGAAAAGAAGCAGGTCATATGGTCAAGGAGCCTGGTCTAAGAATAGAATGGGGCCAGATATTAATAGAACAAGGCTGAGGGAGAAGAATGTTAAGGGTCTCCAGTCTTATGTGTCCTACTGAATAAGGCAGGTTTTTCTCTTGGGTCAGGCAGTAGGTCGTAACACTGAGGTGCCATACTCGCAATCATATATATGAATACATCTGAATCCATTGCACTGACTTACAGATTGACAGGATGTACTCATATACTGAGACATGGCTTCACCTGGGGTGCAATTCTTGCAATCATGAATAAGCATACTGTCTCAGTCATTATGTCCTCATTGCAATAAGGGTGGACCATTCAACTCCATGTCTTGGTAGATGATCATATTCCATCTCAATGTGTACACATGTACATGTGTGCAATTGATTAACATGTACTATAGCTATCATTGCAAGCCTGGCAGACCTGGCAAAGCCATGCCTTGATACATAAGCATAATCATCTCAGTCATTATGTCCCCATTGCAATAACAGTGGACCATTTGACTTCTTGTCCTAGTAGATGATCATGCTCTATCTCAATGTGTACATATGTGCAACTGATTAACATCTACCTGTATCCATCATTGCAAGGCTGGCAGACAAGGCAAAGCCATGGCTTTATACAAATGCATAACTGTCTCAGTCGTTATGTCCCCATTGCAATGAGGGTGGACCATTCAACTCCATGTCCTAGTTCATGATCATTCTCTATCTCAATGTGTACATTTGTGCAATTGATTATCAGCTACCTATAGCCATCATTGCAAGGCTGGCAGACCAGGCGGAGCCATGGCTTGATACATAAGCATAACCATCTTGGTCGTTTTGTCCCCATTGCAATAATGGTGGACCATTCAACTTCTTGTCCTAGTAGATGATCATGCTCTATCTGAATGTGTACATCTGTACAACTGATTTACATCTACCTATAGCTATAATTGCAAGCCTGGTGCACCAGGCAAAGCCATGGCTTGATACATAAGCATAACCGTCTCAGTCATTATGTCTCCAGTGCAATGTGGGTGGACCATTCAACTCCAAGTCCTGGTAGATGCACTGTGAACGAAAAATAGAATGAACTTCACCCTAAAATTTGGCTGATTTAGGTGTGAAATTAATTAATATTTAGGATGAATATCAGTAGGATGTGCGTGATTATCAGTAATACATAGGATGACAAAATTAGACTACTTATCATTCTAAATTTGTGGGAAATCAGTCTAACGAAAAATGCCAACTTGTCAGCCGATCTTAGGATGAACATGAGTAGCAATTATTGGATGAAAATCAGTATTAAATCTGGCTGAAAATCAGCCTTGATCGATTGATCATTGGATGGTAATCATCATCACTACCTGGATTCTACTGGATGATTTTCAGCACACCTTTTACTGATCTTCATACAAAATCATTTTATTTCGGCAGGGCAATACTATGGATTACAATACTGGATCTCAGTGTTCACACATTCACCCTACACTAAGTAAGCAATGATCAGAAGAAGTAAACAAGCCCACTTTTAAAACCACTGCAAGATCTGTTGGGCATCAGCATACCCCAGTGCAGACACTGTGTCTTGTTTTGCAGCTGTTTGTGCCAGGGCCCCCTTGACCTTCAGTGGTGGCATTACCTTGTGACTCTGTTGCATGCAGTCCCTGGCCGGCAGTGCCCAGCCCAGTCTGAGCAATTGCTGTGATAGTACATCGCAAGTGTAACATGTGCACTGCACGTGAGCCTGACTTAGGCAATGAGGTGTGGATGTGGTGACTCAGTGAGTCTCTGGTCTCAAGTGCGAAGGCTGAGCAACATCTCAATGCACGAAGGTGGAGCTTTGATGTCCTCTAGGCACAAAGGCCGAGGTCATACGTTTGAAGCAACACTGATGAGGGCTGAATGCCCATGTTGTGAATGAAGACAGAAGCTTTGAATACAACAAGTCGAGAAGGTAACAAGAAATCCAAGCTGTTGACCACATCAGTCGACAGCTTCCTTATAAAGGTTACGAGGCATTCACTTTCATCAGTGATGCTGCCACTACTAGTACCACTACTAATCGCTCGGTAATCATTCACTAAAAGTATCAGTAATCCTACAGTTAGCTGAGTAAGTCCATTCCACTGCTGAGTAAGTATTCAAGAGCGACTTGTCATCCTGCTTACTATGCCAAATGTTACAGCAAGGGTGACCCCTTTGCCTTTGAACTCATAGACATTCAACATCATCAACTTGCCACCTCCCTCTGGTGTATACACACGCTGGAGTTTCCCAGGACCAGGTGCAACAAAATCTGTCACACAAGACTGGTCACCATATGCATGACAGCTGATGATGATAGGCTTGACCCAGCCAGGGATAGTCTGCAGAATGTGTTTGAGGATGATCAGCTCATGGAATTCAGTGCTGCCAAGGATATTGCGGATCTGTGCATAATATGAATGCCACACCAGATACAGCCCAGCAAAAGCGAAAATCGCACATTACAGTGAGATTGGGAGAACACCGCATCTGTTTGAGCTTGAACTCATTCACATGTGCTTTGTCTGCCGTGATGGTCACACACTTGATGCCGACATTGTGCTTGAGCACTGCAGGAACTGAGGCAGTACTGAGGGTGGATGCTTGAGCAGTCATTGGTATCGCCTTGTGCTGGCATGGGAAGAACATGCCCCAACTAGCAAGGTTAGCAAAAGCGCCTGCCAGGCCAGCTGTGTGTCATGGTATGAGGGCCATGAGCGGTGAGCCCCATGTGGGCAGGTCGAATAATGTTGTGCAATGTCATGCCAACAGGTTCACAAAGGCACTGGGGAGGGCATCTGGTGAGTTGGTTGAGTGTTGATTGCTCTGGCGTTACTGATGCCTGGGCCAAGAGCCACAAGCGAGAAGATGGGCCAGGTGACCACTGTCCTGAATAGGTTTGAATTTGAAATGAGATGAAAGAAAAAAAAAGAAACTTATCTGAAGGTCTCTGTGAGGCCAAATGGTGATGGTGGTGGTGACAATGGTGACTTGACTTGAACGGGTCCAGTAGCAGCTCCTGAATAGTGTCGTAACCTGCTACAGAACCAATGAATTAAAAAGAGGGTGGGGGGTGAAAGCAGCACTGACAGCGACAAGTGCTGCCAGTGGTTGAGTTGAAGTTGAACATGTTTCAAAACGAGTTTGAGCGGCGAAGTGTGCTGCTTTTTCCCACACATGATCCCAATTTTTTGTCTAAGTTGACTCTTGAGTCAGTCTACAATAGGATGACTAGTTTTGGTCATCCAATTGTAGATGTGATTTAGACTGATATTTATAATGAGTTTTTCTTTTGTGATTTTCAGTATGCAATAGAATGATTTGACTAGGATGATTATCAGCTCAGAAAATTAGGATGATTTGAAATCAGCCAGTAAATTGTCTACGCAAGGCTGAAATCTGAAAATCACAACCACATTGGATGAACATCATCCTATTTTCTGTTCACAGTGATGATCATACTCTATCTCAATGTGTACATATTGTCACATCACTACTGGGATGTGGTCTGTATCTTCTATAACCAGTCTCTGCCTGGAGCAGTCAGTACTGGAGTTGGCCCCACGTAATACATGTAAGTGCCTAGGTCTCAGAGGGAACTTGGTATAGCCCAAGGTCCAAAGCTTCGAAGGTTCTGTCACAGAACAAGATGGTGATGCACAAGCAGAGGGGAATCTCAGAGGGATGGGGTAGTAGATTGACAAAGCCAAACCTAAGGAAATACAGGGCACAAGTACAAGTATATATATCTATGGGGACTTGGTCTGTGCACATGAAGGGCATAAGGCCATTGGTCAATGTAAATAGAACAGTTGGGGAGATAACAAGGCATTGGGGTTAGGGGAGCCAGACAATCAGTACAATGGGATGATAGTGTAATAAGATGAAGTCCGGTCTGGGATAAGATAAGATAAGATGAAAGAAAAAATAAGTTGTTCATGACACATATGTGCAATGGATTGAGATCTACATATAGCTATCATTGCATGGAAGGCAGACAAGGTGAAGCCATGACTTGATGCATAAGCATACTGTCTCAGTTGCTAGGTTTCAGGAATGTATGGAGATGTATTCATATGGTATTTATTTGATACCATCACATGTTCATCACATCTCATTCATCATAACATGTCTTGTGTATGTCCACAATCTATGTAGTCTCAATATATGGTTTGATGTACTGCTCATACTTCCCAAATACTTAACACAGCACCTGTACTTTCACATGATCATTTCCAGTCATGTATGGATGTCAGGTGGCCCGCCTGTACATCCTGCATACTTTGTATTACACCCAACCTCTTAAATCAATGTTTTTAGTCAAATAACAATGGCACATGGTCTGCTTTTTCAGCCAACATCAGCTGAAGTATCATTTCCAGTCATATATGGGAGTCAGGTGGCCCACCTGTCCATCCTCCATATCACCCACACTCTTATATCATTGTTTCACATCAAATAAGGCTGGCAGACTGCCCACTTTTTCAGCCAACATTGGCTGGAGTATGAAACATGAAGAATCTCAAGTGTTGGCTGACATCGGCAGGAGTATCAATGATCTAAGACTCTAAGTGTCAGTTGGAGTATCAATTATGTAAGTCATGGCTATCCCATGGCTGTTCAAATTTAGCATCAAGTTTCATTGCTTGTGCTGCCTGAATAAATGCTTCAGGGTCCGTAGGCCATGGCTCCAAAGTTTCAGCATCTGATTCATCACTGCTATCTTCGGTTTCAGCCTGTTGTGCCTTGGTTGGGGCCCTGTCTTTATCCTTTTTGGGGCATTTGGATGCAGTATGGCCTTGCTTATTGCAATTGTAACAGCACCCTTCTTTGCACTGCTTCTCCTTATCTTTGGAGAACGAGGGAGGGGATTCTGTGGTTCCCACACACCCTTGGGTGCAACAGTTTCTTCCAGATCTGAAACGGTCAGCTCTAGTGTCCATGGCATTGGAATTCAGTGATGGCATTTTGACTCCTAGGATTTTAGCCAACTGTTGGGGCATAAATCCTTTGGCCTTCTGCAAGGATTTTTGTCTGGGTGTAACGTTTCCACTAAACATTGATCCGACTTGGATTTGGAGGCTTTCCTTGTATCAAATAAAGCCAAGCACATGGCTTGCAACCTTGATAATAACTTGTAGAGGGGCAAATAACCACAGAGGTCCCCCTTATATCGCCTAACAGGGTGATAGCCTAACACACAAGTTGGCAACAAGATGAGAAAGTCACACAGACCAATGACTCTGCTATAAGAATGCTTTGCTAGACCTGAGAGGAATACAGGTGGAAGTTAAAACAACTAAGCTAACGACTACTGGCGAAACCTGCACAGTATATATAGTACTCCAAGCCAGCTTTGAAGCTGAGCTTGAACTATAGCTAAACACAACCTATGAACTAATCTGCCAATAGGAATTGTCCATCAAGCCACAGGGGCTTATCATGAAACATACAGTACATGAGGCATACGGCCCCACATGAGTCAGAGATAAAGAACACCATATGACTCACAAATGACATCACAATCCAAGATAACAAGATAACAATAGTCTTGGTGCAATATCAGCACATCAGAACCTGTTCCATCAGAATCGACCCATACTGGGAATTGTCCAGACATTCGGCTATCAGGAATTCTGCATCTGACCTCATGCCTACCATGGTCTTCCATAACCTTCCATCCTAAAGTCCCATGACTTATGGCTTAGGTCAGATACAGGGCATGACCCGGGACTGCATGTGATCTAATCACATGACCTTCATCCTTCCTGTGACAGAGTTGCCAGCATCTGAGGGTTTCACATGAATTAGCATTCCACTCACTAACTGGGCGATTCTCAATGCTTCATCTTCATTTGCATACTCTTCTTCTTCTGCCTCTGGCCATTCATTGGCCTGGGCCCATATTGCTCCTCTTCTTTGTTGTACTCTGGCTGTTGCCATACCCATTTGTGCGCTTCTGGGTAATCTTGACAGTTCTTTCAGTGTTCATGCATGCACTTGCATCGCTTGGGTACATCCGGAGGCAAGATGATGTCAGACCATGACACTGGGGGATTCCTTGTGAATCCCTCTGATGTTTTGGACTGCAGTATTGCCTTGATGGTACTGATGTGCTGCATCTGCCCATCCTTGGAAGTCTTGAGGATGGACCACCTTATAGATGTGGTCGACCATTCTGTAGGGAAGCTTGGATGCAAATAGGGACAGGGTTGGTTGCGTGTCCAATTGATACTTGGCTTCAGCTGCTAGTGACTCAAACTGAGCAATGAAGGTGTCAACCTCATTTGGTGTGAACATGAGGTGACAGAGTCTATCTTCTGCTCATTCTCTAGTGCCAGTGTCCTGGAATGCTTGTGTAAAGCCCTGAGACACTTGCTGCCAATAGTATTTGTCTGTTGGGGGTCTTCCCATGTTGAGTTGGTTAATGGTCCAGTTGGTCCACTGCTTCACCCAGTCATTGACATTAGGTCCTTTGATGAAGCCAAAGAGTAGGGCTGCACATTTTGTAGTGTTTCTACCAAATGCTGATCCAACTTGGATCTGAGGGCTTTCCTTGTACCAACACTAAGCCAAGTGCATGGCTTGCAACCTAGATAGTAACTTGTAAAGGGCAAATAACCTCAGAAGGTCCCCTTATAATGCCTAACAGGGTGATAGCCTAACACACAAGTTGGCAACACAATGAGAAGATAGTCACACAGACCAATGACTCTACTATAAGAGGTGATGAACTATGCCTGAGAGGAACACAGGTGGATGTTCAAAACAACCAAGCTAAGGACTTGTCTATCAAGACAGAGACCTTATATACACAACAAATCTGAATCTGAAACAGAGACCAAATATGAAACATATCATAATCATCCAATGAGAATCAACCATCAAGCCACAGGGGCTTATCATGAAACATACAGTACATGAGGCTGAAGGCCCCACATGAGTCATAGATAAGACCTAACAGATGACTCACAAATGACATCACAATCATTGATAACAAGATAACAAGTGTCTAGGTGCAACACAGGCACATCAGAAACTATTCCATCAGAATACGACCCAAAAGGGAATCCTCCAGATCTCCAGCACTTGGGAATCAATATCCGAGACACACACCAATGTTCTAGCCCAAGTCTACCAAGACATTAAGGCCTCGGTCTAGATCTGCCACTTGGCTGGCATCATCTAACTGGTAACTTCCATCCTTGCTCCAAAACCGAAGTCCCATGACTTATGGATTAGGTCAGATATGAGGCATGACCTGGAACTTCATGTGATCTAATCACATGACTCCATTCCTCCTGCTTGAACATCGCCCAGTATTTTGTTCGGTGAAAGGAAGAGTTGCACAACTCACTAGTCGAGCTATTTCTAGCACATCTTCTTGTTGCTCCTCTTCATCATCAATATAGTAAATTGCTTCTCCTGGTTCTTTCTCTTCAACCATCTTGTGTAGTTCCAGCCAATCTTGGCAATTCTTCCAGTGCTCATGTAAACACTCACAGCGCAGTGTCAGGGTTAGGGGTTGAACAATGTCACCACGTGACATGTTTCATGGGAATGACCATCTGCTCTGCATCAATGTTGGTCATGTGGTAGAGGTTGAATTCATTCATGAAAGCATCTGCAAGGCTGCAATCACCATTGAATTCAGAGGGAGGGTTTCCTCCTAATTTACCTCCTCTGCCACTGCCACTTGAGCCAGCGCCTGGTGCTCCACCTGGTGCACTGAATGGTCCTCCACCACCTGGGGGTCCACCGCCTCCTCTAGGTGGTCCTCCTGATGGTCCTCCAGCTGGGGGCCCTCCACCTCCTGCAGGTGGTCCTCTGCTGGGCATCTTCCCTTTTCCTTTAGTAGGCTGTAGGAAGGAATGCACCTTACCTGGCACTGCCATGCCGGCCAGGGTAAGTGCTGCAGCTGCTGTTGTCATTGTTGATGTCATTGCTGAACTTTGATTAATGTCGGTCAGGGCACTGTAATGTTGGCCTTGTGCTGCTGAATCATCTGGATCTATCACCTTAACTGTAGTGGGGTGAACTGATCTTCTGCCTAGGTTGAAAGTGGTGGGTACTGGGTCTACTGCAACACAATTCCTTGGTCTGGTATCCTGTTGGATGAAGTACCACTGTTCACTGTGATCATCATATTCGATCGCTAGGTAGGTCTGGCTGAAGATGTCAAATACCCAATAGCTGTCTTTGTTGTCAAATTCTTTCCAAATGGCAGCTCCCTTAATATATTGTGGGAGATCATTGTCAGTTCTTCTGTCAATGCAAAAGGTTTTAAATCCCTTCACGCTTTGAGATTGTTTGTTGCATTGGTTGCCTTTAGCAAGGGTGTCTAATAGTAGACTTGACTTAATGTTACGTCACGGTAGGGACATTCACTCAATGTGAGTAATCGTTTGTACACTGTGGCGCAAGGCAAAAGTCAATGGTTGGTCTAGAGTCAGGTGCAAGTGTGCTGTGCTAACTTCATGTGAAGTTAGGCAGATCAGTTCTGAAGTACTAAGTTTGATGAGAACTTAGAGAGCTTCTGATGAGATTTTGTAACCCTCTATGTCAAGATGATGAAGAGGAATACTGAGAGGAAGGGAGGGAAGTTGGACAGTGGTCACTGAGATGTGGGAATCAAGTCTTTGTCTCTGTACCATAGGATACAAGAAGTGAAGTCTAAGGCTACAGGTACTTAGAGTGCGAGACTTTATAGTACTGAGGAACAATAGAGTAATGACAACAATGGTTGTCACAGTGAACAATAAGTAACAGTGAACAAGGGGTCACTGCGAACAATGGTGAAGGAAAGACAATAGGACTGAGACAATAGTGTCTGTCATGCAATATAAGGTCATGTGAGCAATGTGCAGGAGAACAATAAGTAAATGGGGGCGAGTCTAGATGAGCCTCCCATGTGAGTCACAAGACATACAGTTGACATGTCATCAGTCACGAGATGTAAAGTAAACAAGAAAGAAATAAGAGTGAAAATTTAAGTAAAAGCGTACATGTCATGACACAACCTGTTATGTTGCACATAACAATTGTACTCAATCTATTCAAAATTTTCACCTTCAGCCTATGACAAGCCTCCAGCCAACCCCATGCTAGTGACCTCATCTGTCGTGGCCTGGCTCAAAAGCTGATAAGCTCCCTTAACTCCCCCATTTCTGAACTAGATAACCTCCCCCTTGTCAAGTGGGTGGCCCTTGCCCCCTACATACTCACACTGGCCCCCATCCTTTTACCACCACCCCTAACATCTCTGAGGAGCTTCAGCTCCTCAAGAACTCTTTTGATGGAGCTTTAGCCATGCTTGCTCAAGAGGTGAAGACTCTCTCAATGAAAGTTGATAAGCCTCCCCAGGCAGCCAGGCTTCTGCAAAGTCATCTGCCTCCCCACCCTCCAAGCCTGTTACCCCATTTAAGGTCCCACTGCCCATGTCACAGCCAGCAAAGCTGGTTCCTCCCACCATCACCTCCTTTTTCTCTGCCACACAGTCACCAGCTAGGCCTAGCCTAGTGGTCTCCTTGGCCCCTCCCACAGATAACAAACTACAGAACAACACTCAGGTGGTCAAGTGGACCCTGTCACGATTCCAACAATCGCTGGTTCGACTTGAACCCGAAGGCTTTCCTACTATCACTTCCAAGTCAAGCGCACGGCTTGCAACTTAGAAAACACTCTTGAAGGGCGAATAACCACTGTTGGTCCCCTTATACGGCGTCACTTGAAGATAACTCTTGACACAAGTGAATAGTGAGAGAAGAATAGTCACAATGACCAATGACTCTGCTATAAGAATGCTTGACTATGCCTGAGAGGAATACAGGTGGAAGTTCAAGACAACTAAGCTATCGACTACTGGCGAAACCTGCCAACTACTTATAGTACTCCAAGACAGTATTCTAACTGAGCTCGAACTATAGTAAACACGACTCACGACCTTATCTGCCAATGAGAATTGTCCATCAAGCCACAGGGGCTTATCATGAAACATACAGTACATGAGGCATACGGCCTCACATGAATCAGAGATAAAGACAACCATATGACTCACAAATGACATCAGAACACAAGATAACAAGATAACAAATGTCTCGGCGCAATACCAGCACATCAGAATACCTTCCATCAGAATCGACCCATACTGGGAATTGTCCAGACCTTCGGCTATCGGGAATCCCGCATCCGACCTCATGCCTACCATGGTCTTTCATAACCTTCCATCCTTCGAGTCCCATGACTTATCGCTTAGGTCAGATACATGCCATGACCCGGGACTGCACGTGACATAATCACGTGATCTTCATCCGTCCTGCAGTAGAGGTGCCAGCACTGGAGGGTTCTGCATGAACTAGCATTCCACTCACAAGTTGGGCAATCCTCAACGCTTCTCCTTCTCCAATATAATCTTCTTCGTCTGTTCCTTGACTCCACACGAGAGCGCGTACCTGCTCTTCTTCGTCATACTCTGGATCCTTGCCTACCCATTTGTGTGCTTCTGGGTAATCTTGGCAGTCTTTCCAATGTTCATGCATGCAACGGCGTGTCTTGACATTGTCCGAAGGCGAGACGATGTCAGATCGTGACAGACCCCCCTGGAAGTCACTGAGTTCCTCAATGCTGTTCTTCACAGCTCCCCACACCAAGTAATGCTGTCTGCTGCCAGGTGGACAAGAACAACTTGGTCCTCATGGCAGGACCCAACACAACAGCTCACTGTCATGACATGTATGCTTTTACTTAAATTTTCACTCTTATTTCTTTCTTGTTTACTTTACATCTCGTGACTGATGACATGTCAACTGTATGTCTTGTGACTCACATGGGAGGCTCATCTAGACTCGCCCCCATTTACTTATTGTTCTCCTGCACATTGCTCACATGACCTTATATTGCATGACAGACACTATTGTCTCAGTCCTATTGTCTTTCCTTCACCATTGTTCGCAGTGACCCCTTGTTCACTGTTACTTATTGTTCACTGTGACAACCACTGTTGTCATTACTCTATTGTTCCTCAGTACTATAAAGTCTCGCACTCTAAGTACCTGTAGCCTTAGACTTCACTTCTTGTATCCTACGGTACAGAGACAAAGACTTGATTCCCACATCTCAGTGACCACTGTCCAACTTCCCTCCCTTCCTCTCAGTATTCCTCTTCATCATCTTGACATAGAGGGTTACAAAGTCTCATCAGAAGCTCTCTAAGTTCTCATCAAACTTAGTACTCCAGAACCAATCTGCCTAACTTCATGTGAAGTTAGCACAGCACACTTGCACCTGACTCTAGACCAACCATTGACTTTTGCCTTGTGCCACCATATACAAACGATTACTCACATCGAGTGAACATCCCTACCATCGTACATTCTTTTCCTGAACCACTATCATCAAAGCACATGACTTCCACAAAAATCATCTCTGTATCAGTGAATTATACCAATTTGACTGGTTATGACCTCCAACGCACCTGATCCACCAGGGGCATACTCTGACCCAAACCCACCTGACAAGGCATACAGCCCGTCGAAGCCCCAGGGGTCCCTCCCAGCAGTGGTGGCTGCTGTCCCGCAGGACCCCCCCACACAATCTCCTGTCCAGTACACTCAGATGGGCCCACAAAACACAAACTATGAACTGATGGCAGCCTATCACACTATGGCACCCATTTCACTGTTCTCATTGATGGAGAGCGCAGAGGTAAACCACCCCTTGACCCCCCCACTGCTAATGGTCTTCTCCTGGACAGGCCCCCTCCATGCAAGATGGGCCTACCTGCTTTATCTGCAAACACAGGGGCTTTCATGGTTGCAACTCCCTCCTATGCCCCATCGACAGCACCCACACCAATGGAAGGGAGGAATACCAACCCCCTCTCCCAGGCACCACCCACCCCAGCAAACACCACACCCCTGAACTCTGCAAAGGGGCAGGACGCCAGCCTTGACGACTTCATCAAATATGTCCATTTTGGACCCCTCCCCCTTGACACTGCTAACAGAAGCATCTCAATGCAGGCTGGTGAACTTCGGGACCTTGACTATTACACTAACAGCTTTAAGCAGGAGCTCAATAACGCATATATGGGCTACATGTTACGTTCCCACTGAACGTTGATCCGACTTGGATCCGATGGGTCTTCCTTGCTTCAACTCTGAGCAAAGCGCACGGCTTCTGAACTCAGGAACGACTTGAATGACTTGTAAAGGGCGAATAACCAATAAGGTCCCCTTGTACCGCCTAGCTTGAGGTTCGTTTTCAAGGTGGCAACGCCTAACACTTAAGTTGGCAAGAAGATAGTCACAAAGAATGATGACTCTGCTATAAGACTGTCTGAATTCCCTGAGAGTAATACAGGTGGGTTCCAAGACAACTAAGCTAGCGAACCATAGCGCAACTTGTATAGTATTTATAGTAAATGTCCGTCAAGCCACAAAGGCAACACCATAGTAAGAGTAATGAGAAAGGCATAATGACTCACAAGTCAATAAGCAAACAGTAAGCAATTCGTAAGGCATCAATAAGCCATCAGTAAGCGTCCCCACCAATGAGTGACCAAGCACCTCCAACCAGTGAGTAAGCGTCCACAGGGCATCCGTCAGCCCGCCTCATCACGTAAGTAAGCGATCACCAATGAGTAAGCGAATGAATAAGTGAATGTCTAAGCATCACCAAGCATAAACGATACCAATAGTCAGCCAATAATACTGCATCTGTAAGCAATGGCTCCGGCGCTAACACAGGCGCTCCTTGAACTAATCCATCAATAACACTTTCCCGAAAGGGGATTAAACCCGGCCCGCTGGAGTGCGTCCCAACGGCAGCCACGGCCCGCTGATATCGGCAGCCTCAGGTCGCTGGTCTTACACCACACAATCGCTGTTTGTCGTCGTTGGTCGTCTTCAGGACACAACTGTCTTCCGCCAATTCCATGGCTTCTTCCAACGTCCCTTGAGTTATTAGTTAGGCCAGATACGTACTGTGGCCCGGGACAATTCCATCCTTCGCGCCCCCCTGACTTATTGCTTAGGTCAGATCCCGTGACCCGGGGGTTTCCTCACATGACCATGTCACGTGACCCTCATTCGTCCTGTAGTAATCGTCCTGCCAGTATCTGGGGTACTTCCGCGAGTTATTAAGTTACTCACGAACTGGCGGACCTTGCACGCCTCGTCATAAGCGAGGTAGCTGTCGTCTTCTGCCGCTACGAGTGCTCGTACGGCCTCTTCTTCTTCGATGTCTTTCTTTGCACGTGACTCCCAGGTATGCGCTTCTGGGTAATCTTGGCAATTCTTCCAGTGTTCATGCAGACACTTGTGCTGTTTCTGTGTCTTGGCAGCTTGAGCAGGGTCTGAGCGTAACACTACAGCTACTTTTACACCACCAGTGACATCTGCATGCACCCTGACAAGGGTGTGGATATCACCAAGGAAGATATAAATGCTGCTCACAGGATCCTATCTGTCACTCTCAACGCCAGGTTTGGAGCAGCACATACCACATTGCCTTACTAAATTCTTACCTCTACAGGCTGGTTCTGCCTAGTTTTCTCCCTTTTGGGAGCAACATTGAGAGGAGCCATCTGCTCAGACCAGTTCCAAAAATTTGGTCAGGACTCACTTAACGGCTTGGCTGATGATATCATCATCCAGGAAGGCCTCCCCAGGCCCCTTAAATTTGGCCAGCTACTCAGCGCCATGGCCAACCAACTTACCACTTTGTGTGACCCGAAAGGTCACTATCCTGGTGAGTACCACTCCAAACTCTATGAAGACACCTCAAGCAAGGTGTCAGACAAGATCCAAGCTGCCCTCCTTGCCAAGGCCAAACAAGATATGACAGCGGACAATGAGCAGGCAGTGAGAAAGGTAGCCTGGGAGGAAGTGGTCTACGAAGCCAAGGAACTACTCCAAACCAACCCAGAACAAAGGGAGCGGGTGGAGGAGGAAGTCACAAGATGCATTGTGATCTCGCTCCACATGGAGAGCCAACAAACGATCGATGAGTGGAAGGCAGCCTGGATGGATGGCCTCAAGGCAGCCATACTGGAAGAACCAATGACAGAGAAAGTGACCCAAATGCCCACAACACCGCTCCTGCAGGACAACAAAGTGGAGGCAAGAGTGGCCATCGCAGTCAGACTACAACAGGTCAAGCAGGAGTTTCTGACTGACCTCAAGCACCAGATTGCTGTAAGGGACAACACATGGATTCAGGCCAAAGCTAAGTCTACATTTGATGAGCTTGTTGCTGAATGAGTCAAGCTCCTAGAACAGGACACAGCCCAACACGAACAAAGGCTAGCCAAGGCAAAAGCTAAGGCTGAAGCTGACATCGCTCTGGAATTAGAGCCCTGGAAGAATGCCAAGACAAAGCATCTGAGGGACCTCCTCATGGTAAAAACCTTTAATGAAATACTGAATGAGGATGTTGCTCTACTTAGGGCTGCTGCCAATAGGCTAGGCTTTGACATGGTCAAGCAGGACAACCTCAGCAGTAACCCGAGGAAGCGTCACATTTTCCCAGACACCAGAGCAAAGTGCTCACAATCTGGATCAAGGGCCAGAAGGACCCCCTCCCCCACCAGGGACTCTGGGGAGGATATGGAGATCACACCCACTAAACACAGCCAACCCACACAGGGACGCCAACTAACCATACCCCCACTAACCACCTTGGCAGCAGCAAAGACTGGGAACATCCATGAAACCCCAAAACAGAGGGAGGCTGTAGCCACCCTCCAACCAACCACAGAACAGGTCACGAAACAAAAGGAGGATGCAGGACAAACAGTCTCAACCTCCATGCATAACCTGGCTAATCAGATGACAGATGATGACAAGATGCAGGCACGGGCGCGGGGAGAACCAACCCTCCCAGTAAAACCTAACCCAGACCCCACTCTAATGGCAGTCCTGGAAGGCATCCAGAAGTTATCCATGAATGTCCTCTCCATCACAGAGTGGCTGGATAACCTCAAGCAACAAGCCAAAGAGAAGCACCAGGCTCAGTCCACTGACCCCCGACCATACCCACCATGACTGCCCAAGGCCACACCTGTGCAGGAGGTCCAGAGAGCGATGGAACCAACTCCACCGCTTGTACCCACACTGCTCACAGCGCCAACCCAGGCACCTGATGTCAAACCTGGGAGACCTGCAGTGCCTGACAACAAAGCATGGCCCTCTCTGGGCCAGAGCACAACAGGACAACCTCAACCCAACCCAATCGTCAGGCCTGGCCCTTGGATCAAGGTAGCTAGAGCAACAACAGTCCAGGTGCAAGCTTTGACACAGAACTTTGTAAGAGCAGCTGCAGTGACCCAGGGAAGAACTCCTAGCGGATGCAGGCAAATGGGCACAGCCCCACCACCAGCGGGGTCACTCACTACACGAGTGACTGTAGTGCACAATGGTGGTCTGACAGACCATGATGCCAAGACAGCCCTCCGTAACACAAAGGCAGAGCACATAGTACCGAGCGCCCATTCAGCAGTTGAAGCCCTTTCAGCACAGTCCATCCAGATCCTGGGAGGACATTGGGCCAGCTCTGCAGCCAAGATGGGTAATTTCATCTACACCATCAACGGCAAGGTTCCCTTCTCAAAGATTTTACCTTTCACCCCAGCCTTAGTTGCCCCACTCCAGGTGGGCACTCTGGTGCCAGTAGAAGGCTGGCTGTGGACTCAACTCCGGGAGGTTCCTACCTCCGGCCCTGACAGGGTCATATATGATAACGAGACACTGACTGCCAAGCTGCTGCACAACCTTGTCTTTCGGGGGGTCACACTCTGCATGCCTGTGCACTGGCAGAAGAGTTTCAAGAAGCTAATGCACAAGACTGATGCCACTGTCCAGGTATCATACTTGGACAAGACAGGGAAGATCACCGCCAATATCAAACAAAACGAAGTACACATGTTCAGACAATGGGTCAAGTTCTTTGTCATTGGTAACAACCCCAGGCTGGCACAGTGCAGCAGGTGCCATGAGCTAGGGCATGAGGCACAGTCTCCACTGTGCAAGCTCCCACCCAATGCACTCCACTGCCACTTGTGCAGGGGAGGGCACAACTCACTCATCGCAGCATGACTTCTACTGCAAAGGCAGCCATAAGGTTGCTGGTAAGTGTGATTGTAGATTTACGTGCATCCTTTGCAGAAAACTGGGCCACCATGCCTGATCATGCAACTGCCCCAAGCATGGGAACTTTGCACCACCACTGCTCCCCAGCCTGGAACTGCCAACTCTCCCACAGCCAGCATGTAATGTGCGGGTTGCACATGAGCCTGACATAGGCACGTGATGTGAACGTGGTGACTTAGCAAATCCTAGACTCAAGCGCAAAGGCTGAGTATTGTCTCAACACGCGAAGGTGGAGTCCCGTGATCCCGTATGGATCTTATCTCAATGCACGAAGGCGGAGCTCGAAGTATTCAGGCACGAAGGCTGAAGTCGTACGTGGTAGTGATGCTGACGAGGGCCATATGCCCAAAGCGTGGAACAGAGGAAAGGAACCTTGGATACAACATGAAGCGATAACAAGAAACTCAAGCTGCAGAATACAACCCATTCTGCAGCTCCTTAAGTATGAAACTACTACACGACCGCTTTTGCTTATGTAACCACATATGCTGACACATCCTGACTAAAACCTACTACAACTATCCTAGGAATCTGTAAGTGATGACTCAGGATTATTCATCGCTGAGTCATGTGACTAATGGGCGACTCGTCACCATCAGTCAGCCATAGTAATCGTACATTTAGTAACACGACACACGAGGTCACATGATCAGTCCGAAACCGTACCGTAACATCACCCCCCTTTCAGGGTGAACACCCTTGTTCCACAACCCAACCGGGAACCTGGGTAAGTCCGATGTCTGTTTGCTGTTCGTCATGCACCCTCTGCAAGGCGTGAGCCATCCCGAGTCTCTTGGCTGAATGGCGTGCCCACTTGATATGGACGTATATGTCATCCTCGAGACATTTGATGGCGGTCTCGAGTTCTTCGATGACCTCGCGCGAGGCGCGGTAGCGGCGTACCTCGGCTTGGAGTGATATATCTCCAAGGCGGGCCATCTCCTCGTCTACCGACTGCTTGTCAGCGCGGAAATGTTTCAGTTCTTCGAGGGTGTACTCAGCTGTGGGCCCCATGTCAAAGCACGGCTCGGCATGCAACTCTCCCCTGTAAATCGGCTCTCCCCTACCCATGGTGCTGAAGACCTCGGGGTTGTCTGTCATGCGGACGCGAACAAATTTGGCAGGTGTCTTCCTCCCCTCGCTCTGTAGCACTATGGGGACCCAGTTCAAGCCGCAGTTGAGGACAAAGCCATTGGGAGTGGGCGATAGGGGACGTTCAAGGCGTCGCGTCGTGATGGGAGATGAGTCGCGCCTTGTGTTATTGCCTGGTACTCTTCCTCCAGTGTCGGCTTCTGGCACGGCTGTTCCGTATACCACCGCCGCCGCTGTCGCGGTTTCTTGGTGGTGTACTGCTGGGGTTTCTTCGTCATCGGTTTCTTGGGCGGCTGGGATGATAGTGTAGTCCACCGCGTGTGGAGGCGGCACTCGCCAGGGGGCGCAGTGGCAATAGTCGGGGTCGTGGTTACAGCGGGTGCATACCACGGTTGCGTTAAAATAGGAAGACTCATCGCCTGAGTCTGAGTTCGAGTCAGCGGTAATGTCAATGACGGCGGTGGGAGGTGGACTGCCCGGGTGAAGTCTCCCACTTTCATCTTCCTCTCCATCTCCCTCCCCCTTGCTACCCACATCTGATCCGCTCTCCAGGCCACGACGACCTTCTTCCACAGCTGTTTGTCCGGCGTCGCTGTCTTCTTCGAGTCCGCCTCCCGCTGAATGGGAGAAATTGTTGCATGCTTCCGCGAGATCGCAGGCCGCGTCGATAATGTCCTGGGTCGCCGCCGCTCGTTTGGCAGCCACCCTAACGTGCTCCAGTGCCGAGCAGAGTTGGTCGTCGACGTTGTTGTTGTGGTCGTAGGTCGTAATGGGTGTAAGGGAGTCAACGTCGACGACATATTGTGAAGGGAAAGAGGAACTGTTGGTAGTCATGGAAGGGAGTGGTAGTAGTGCTGACTTTCCTTCGCAAACTTGACTCGCCTTTATGTGAGTCTCTCGGGTGGGGTTCAAATGTTTGAACTCCCAAATTGCTTCTTCTGCGTGAGCGTCGTCCCAGTTGACCCATTGGTTGTCAGAGTCTGGGTAGCCCTTCCATTTGATCAGGTACTGGAGTTTGCGCCCTTGTCCATGTCTTCTGGAGTCTAACACTTTCTTGACCTCGTATTCTTCCACGCCTTCCACTAGATCTGGTGGTGGGCGCTGATAGTTTGCGCCGTGAATCAGCGTTTCTTTGTAAGGTGTCAGGAGGTCTGTGTGAAACACATCATGGATGCTCCACTGCGTGGGAAGTTTGAGGCGATAGTTGACAGGGGACATCACCTGGATGATCCGGAAAGGTCCATGTCTTCTGGGCGCGAGTTTCGCGGTTTGCTGGTGGGTACGTAGGTGGCGTCCTTCTAGCCACACCTGATCCCCAACTTGATATTTGGGTGTGTCATGGTGTTTAACCCATGACTCTTGTGTTCGTCTCATCAGCTCCTGTGCCTTGTTCCTGGACTCTTTTAATTGGTCCAGTCGTGTCGTGACTTGTGGGATAGGGGACGGCGTATCTGTCCAATTAGTGCAAGGGTGATATCCCATCAGAATGTGAAATGGTGACTCGCGCGTTGACTCGTTAACCCAGTTGTTGTGTGCGAATTCGGCAATGGCTAGGTGCGATGCCCAGTCATTCTGTCGCTCATTGACCCAGAATCTGAGGTATTGTTCTAGCCATTGGTTAGTACGTTCGGACTGTCCATCCGTTCGAGGGTGATAGGCCGTGGAAATGTTCTGTTGTATTCCCAATATGCGGCACAGCTCTCTTGTGAATTTGGATGCGAACTGCGGATCTCGATCGCTGATGATCTTTGATGGTAGTCCAAAGCGTTTGACCACGTGTTCGGCATAGAGGGCCGCCGTTTCTTCGCCTGATATCTCTTCCTTGCATGGTATGAATATTGAAGCTTTCGAACAGTCGTGATCGGTGACTGTGAGAACCGAGTCAAAGCCCTGTGACACCGGAAGTTTAGTGATGAAGTCCAGAGCAATTACTTCGAATGGCGTAGCTTCAGGTTTCGGGAAAATTGGTTGTAGTGGTGCCCTGGTATTGTGTGTGTTAACCTTGCACCTTTGGCACTCTGTGCAACCTTTCACGTATTCGGTGACGTCGCGTCGTAGTGACGGCCACCAATAGTGGCATTCCACCAGCTGTGTTGTGCGCATGATCCCTGGATGTCCATGAATTGGTGGATCGTGGTGAGAGGATATGACTTCTCTAATGTCTGTGTCTGTTCCCGTGACTACTAGTCGTCTTCCACGATACCACCACAGGTCGTTGACCTTGGTCAGTTTGTGGGGGTCTACCCACTTGCGTATCGTATATTCGTGCTGTGTTGGTTTTGGTGTTGTGGTAGCTCGTATGAACAATTTTTCTGGTAGAACGGTAACGTTCTCATTGTCCTTTTCTCCTTGATCATAATCTGGTCGGCGCGATAGTGCATCAGCTCGTCTGTTGGCGGTTCCCTTGACATGATGGATCTCAAAGTTATACTCAGCCAACTCTAGTACTTCACGGGTGATTCTCCTGCTGATCTTCTGGGGATCTCGCCAGTATTGGAGGTTCATGTGATCAGAGAATATGCGTACTTTGTGGGGGGATCCTGCCAATAGATGTCTCCAGTTTCGCAGCACTTTAATGATTGCCAAAAGCTTGAGGTTGTAGATATCGTAGTTTCGTTCGGCTGCGTTAAGGGTTGCTGAGTAGTAACCTACTGGATGACACTTTCCATCTTGTTTCTTCTGTAGTAGTACCGCTCCTACTGCAAAGCCGGAAGCGTCTACTTCGAGATCAAACTGCTGGTTTTGATCTGGGTGAGCTAGAATAGGTTCCATAGTTACCCGCCGTTTGAGGGCGAGAAATGCTTCTTGTTGGCGTGTTCCCCACATCCATGGTTCGTCTTTGCGCGTGAGTTCATTGAGCGGTTTTGCAATTGAGGCAAATCCCTTAATAAATTGCCGGTAGAAGTTACAAAAACCGAGAAAAGATCTGATGTCCTTCACTGTGGTGGGCGAAGCCCAATCCTTGACGCCCGAAATTTTGACGGGGTCCATACGTGTCACCCCCTCTTCAAGGATTACCCCCAGGTAATCGATTCGGGGGGCATTGAAAACACATTTTTCGGGTTTGAAGTAGAGGTCGTGTTCTTGTGCAACGTCAAGGACATCGGCGACGGCTTGTTGGTGCTTGATCAGGGAGTCACTTTGACGTGCTGTTGCGATAGCGATGTCGTCCATATAGACTCGAATTGTCGTTCCGTAGGCTTCATGTTTGGCGATGATTGGTTGATATATTTGATTCATGAAGCTCTGGAATGTGGCTGGTGAGTTACACAGCCCAAAATACATGACCGTTGGTTCGAAGAGGCCCCGGCGTGTTTTAAACGCTGCCTTGTGTTCATCCCCTTCTTTGATGTGGATGTTGTTGTATCCTTGTCTGACGTCTAGCTTAGTGAATATCTGCGCCCCCCCAAGATCTCTGATGAGATCATCAATAAGGGGAAGTGGGTACTGGTTCCGTATTGTCCAATCATTGATTTTTCGATAGTCCTGTACGGGGCGTAGTTTTCCGTCCTTCTTTTTGATGAAGAAGAATGATGATGCGTACGGGGACTTTGAGGGACGTATGTATCCCTTTTCTACTTGTTCATCAATAAAATCGTCCAGTGCTGCGTCTTCTACCCTGGTCATAGGGTAAACTTTGCAGTCGATGACGTCGGGAGCTCCTGGTTTAAAGTCGATGGCGTGGTCGCAGCTTCTTTTCGGCGGAAACCGTTTTGATTCCTCTTCACTAAATACCTTCGCAAAGCGTTGGTATTCTTCTGGTATGTCCACCTTTTTTGTGTATTGTTGAGCTTCTACTGCTAGCTCAACTGCCGATCGTCTTCCGTATACTTGTTCTTCTAGTTCACCCACGATTTGCTCTTTAGTTTCGGTGGTGAACATTCTTGCTATGCGCACGTCATTGGTTTCTTCCGTAAGGAGTTGTGCCAATACTGCTTTCCTGTCATTGGGGTTAACTGATTGTAACACTATAGGGAGTTGCTTCTCATCTATAGTGGCATGGCGCCAGCTGAACCGTGGTTCGTAGGTGGCTAGCCAAGGGTACCCCAATAGTACGTCTTCTTTGCCAATGTTTGTGATGAGGAAACACATTTCTCGCTTGGTTCCTCCTGTTTCCACTTGAAGCGTCAGATAGTGTGTTATCTGACCGGCTTTATTAGTGGTATCGTCGATGTTGAAGATGTTTTTGGGCTTATCTAATGCCCGCTGTCCTAGCCCCATTCTTTTGACGAAGTTTGGGTGGATGAAGTTGTCGGTGGCTCCTGAGTCCACCAATGCTTTTATGTCGGCCATGTTGTAACTTGCACGAATCGAAACTGGAACTTGCATAGATCGATAGCGCATAATATACACAGAGTTACAACGAATTGCCCTCACCCAGGCCGTTGGGTTCAGGCGTTTGCAAAATCCTGTCCCATCAACTGTTGCAGGACCAAATCCTTCATGTTGTCTCCTTCACTGGCCACTCCTCGTAGCCATTCCGCCACCTTCTCTTCTTTAGTAGGCGTGGTCTCTGTGGCTCGTGTCTGGGATCCGCACTGGCGCCGTGGCTGCCTGCAATCGCGGCTGAAGTGTCCCATCTTCTGACAGTTGTAACACTGTATTTGGCTGTTGTCGTGCTTGAATTCCCGTTGTCTTTGAAGGAATCCCCCGTGTGGCGGGTATGGTGGTCGTGGTGGTTCGGTGTTTCGCCCATGGTTGGCGATGACATCTTCTGCTCCTGCAAGTTGACCTCGTACTCGATCTGCGGAAGTGTCCATTCTGTCGTCGTCTCGAAGAGGGGCTAGCAACTTAGCTAATGCGCCTCCTTGCACGCGTCCTGGTTTGAAGGCATCTAAGTTGCCTCAGACGGTCTGCATATGAATCCACTTTTGCCGCCTCTTTAGTGCCGACGCCCTCCAGTCTTCATAGTTTTGCGGGTCGTCGTGTTGGTACATTGTTTCATAGAGGGCTCTGGGAAGTCCTCTGGTGAAGTATTTGAGGGTTTGCTCGCTGTTGATATTGTAGCCAGCGTGTCAGACGAGTTGTTCGAAGAGGGCGATATAATCGTCCACCTTCCCATCTTTCATATGAATGCCAGCGTCGAGCTGGGCTTGAGCGCGTTCTTTACTGAGTACGTCGCCGAACTGTCTTCTGAAGGCGTGGAGTAGATTCTCCCATAGTCGATCGTCGAATTGGTTGGTTCCAGTGGCGACCTCATTGACAAGCCACCAGCTGGCGGACATGACCCACTGGTTAACCGCGTTTCCCTGAATGTATGTGAGGAACAACATAGCTTTTTGGTATTTGTTCCTCATGGCGGAATGATTGGCGTTGACTCCCGCGTATACTTCCCACTGAAGTATGAATGTTTCGGCCTGCGTCCTGGACCCCGTGAATGTTGGGGGTGGATTGCCGATGAACTTGTCATTGCCTCCTCCTTGAGGAGCGTTGATTACTGCATGGTGTGGTCCGCCACCTCCTCCTCCTGGGGGTCCTCCTCCTCCTTGCGGCCATCCACCATTGGGTGGTCCTCCTCCTCCTTGTGGTTGTCCACCGTTGGGTGGTCCGTTAGGAGGTGGTCCTCCTCTCTGTGGTGGGAATGGTCGGTTGTCTGGTGAGGGTATCATGGCACGGTTAGTTCTGAATTCATAAAACATGTCTGGTTCTCCTTGGTGACTTGGTGCATCTGGGACGTCTGGTCCCATGGCGCGATGTGCTGCGGCTATGTCTTCTTGGGCTAAAGGTTGTACATGCCCAGTGTGCTTGTTTATGACGAGACAAGGTGGTGACACTTCTGTCTGAGTGGCCATGATGAAGGGTATTCCTCTGATAGGTTCTGGTAGATGCAACTCAGCTGTTCGCGCGGCGAGTGCGTCTACTTCTGGTGAGTGCACTGCTATCTCTTCTGGTTCTACTGACGCCTCTGATACTGTTGGATGACGTTCACTGGTATCACTAGTGGTTGCTGGGGTTTGTGATCGTAATTGGAGCTCGGTTGTAGGTGGTGCTGACTCTAGCGTTTGATCTTCTTGACCGTCAATCGGCCCTTGTTGGTTGATGGGTCATGCGTCTGTTAGTGGAATGTTGATATTCAAATTGGCGGCGGCTGGTCGAGTTGCTTCGAAATAATGGTTGGTGTTGCTCCACCTGAGTTCGACCCAGCAACAGTGTTCTCGGTTGAATACGATGGGATGATACCTTTGGGAGGTCGCTGCCTCTGTGTAGTATCCTGTGTTGTGTACTTCGTCTCTCCTAGTGTCTGGTACGTGCCTCCACCTGATTCTTCCAACGATGTATTGAGTGGGAGCGTCCCGTTCTCTGGATGTGATTTGGTAAGGCTGGAAGTTCCAGCCGTCTTTTGTAGTGATCGGTGCCATGGCGTTTGAATGAGTAGAGCTTGAGTTTAATGTAACGTGCGGGTTGCACGTGAGCCTGACGTAGGCATGTGATGTGAACGCGGTGACTTAGCAAATCCTAGACTCAAGCGCAAAGGCTGAGTATTGTCTCAACACGCGAAGGTGGAGTCCCGTGATCCCGTATGGATCTTATCTCAACGCACGAAGGCGGAGCTCGAAGTATTCAGGCATGAAGGCCGAAGTCGTACATGGTAGTGATGCTGACGAGGGCCGTATGCCCAAAGCGTGGAACAGAGGAAAGGAACCTTGGATACAACACGAAGCGAAGATAACAAGAAACTCAAGCTGCAGAATACAACCCATTCTGCAGCTCCTTAAGTATGAAACTACTACACGACCGCTTTTGCTTATGTAACCACATATGCTGACACATCCTGACTAAAACCTACTACAACTATCCTAGGAATCTGTAAGTGATGACTCAGGATTATTCATCGCTGAGTCATGTGACTAATGGGCGACTTGTCACCATCAGTCAGCCATAGTAATCATACATTTAGTAACACGACACACGAGGTCACATGATCAGTCCAAAACCGTACCGTAACACAGCACACGACCAGTTGCTGGTGCCACCAGGCGAACTAACCCAGATAGCATCAAGCTCAGCTCCACCCTTGCACACAAGGCCTGTAATGGACGAACTGGTGCCCACTCAACAGGAACAGGAGCCTTCCTCCACTGGGAGGACAAACAAAAGACAGAAGAAAGGGAAGGGCAAAGGTAAGGCCAAGGCAGGGACACCTCCCTCAGGTAACCCCTTCTCCATACTTGACACACTAGGCCCATCAGCACATCTTGAGGACATACCTGACATCCCTGAGTTGTCCACCCTTAAGGGGTGGGATAACTTCAAGGACAAGGACAGGGATGGCGATACAGTGGACCCATTCGCCTCACAACACAGGGAGATGGATCCGCTATACCGAGGACCCAAGCTACAGTGCATAGAAGCCAATATGCTCCTTTCAGTTGACGCACTGTGGGACAGTTACCAATGCAAAGCACCAGATGACCGCCCCATGGAGCAATGGCTTGAAGAAGTTGAAATCGGTTGGGGGGGGTCAAGCGCAAGCACCGGACCAAAAATGAATGAGGCCTTAGGCCTCCATGCCCGGTATGCAGTGCAACACCTCTGGCCAACAATGGGACCCGAAGTAGAAGCGACAATCTGCAGAGGCTCCCACCCATCCAAACACCTGCAACTGACAGACAACTTCAACCTGCATCTCATGATGGAGGAGTACAACCTCCAGATCAGTGGGACAGGCTTGGGGGCCCTCTTCTTCAATGCAATCCCTCATCATGTCCTCAACACACACCTAGACCTCCAGGCGTGCATCATGACCATGCAGACCCCTCCCAACTCCTGCCACCCACTCAGCAGGGTGGTGGCAGCAGCCAACGAACACACCAAAAGGCTCGTCAGCATGGGCACCTGGGCAGGCCCCCCCCTGTCCCACGAGTCTGCGGCACACCTTCTACACAACTATTGTGTAGAGGCAGACTTACCTCTTGACCACATCACTAAAGAAATTGTCTATGATGTCGCCACCACCCATACCCCCAAGATCAACATATTTGCAGGCATACACTCTGTCCGATGCCTGCAGAAACACATCCACAATGCCTGTTTCGATGCAGCACTCTCAATGCCCACTCCAAGCCATGATGGATAGAGTGACCCTCCTTGCAGCTAATATGTGGTGCTGGAACGCGGTGATGCATGCTTTGTTGGAGGAGAATGGCATAAATGATATTCTGTGCACTCAGGAGCCCTGGTTCTCACAAATTGGGGTGTCACGAGCAGACAATGAGAGAGAAGGAAGGGACGTCCTAGGGGGTGCAGTGCACCCCAACTGGACTGCCCATTACCTGTACTTTACAACATCTCAACGTGCAAAGGTAATTACCTATACTCAGAAGTTCACCTGGATGCATTCACACAAACAGACTCCTATACATACTGTAACTAGGCTAGACCTTGCCCGACACCCTACGATTGTTATTATGGACCACTATGTTGGACAGGACTGTTTACAAGTTATTAACTTCTACCATGATGTAGAAGACTCCTCGTCCCTTCATACACTAACATCACTGGACTTAGATCCCGAAATACCCACCATCCTAGTGGGCAACTTCAATATGCATTCTCCATCTTGGTCTCTGGAGGGGCTGACCCATTCTGCCCACTCAGAACAGTTTGAGACCTGGGCCACAGGTCAAACCCTGGAGCTACAGACAGGAAGAGGGGACATCACACAATGCAGAAGGGATAACAAGAGACCTAGCATGCTAGACCTCACGTGGCACAACCTCGCTGCCTCAGTATCCCTCACCATCACACCCCCCACCCACAGTAAAAAAGAAAGTCGGGAAAAAGTCCACCAAAAGTCCAATAAAAGTCATCGACTTTTCTTGACTGAAATGCAGGTTTTTTTGACTAATTATTGACTACAAAAGTCAGGTTTTAGTCAAAGAAAAGTCATCAAAAAAAGTCATCTAAAAGTCATCTAAAAGTCATTGACTTTTTCTTGACTGAAATGCAGGTTTTTTTGACTAATTATTGACTACAAAAGTCAGGTTTTGGTCAAGGAAAAGTCATATAAAAGTCTTCTAAGTCATTGACTTTTTCTTGACTGAAATGCAGGTTTTTTTGACTAATCATTGACTACAAAAGTCAGGTTTTGGTCAAGAAAAAGTCATATAAAAGTCATCAAAGTCATTGACTTTTTCTTGACTGAAATGCAGGTTTTTTTGACTGATGATTGACTACAAAAGTCAGGTTTTAGTCAAATAGAAGTCAGACAAAGGTCAGATAGAAGTCATGGTTTAGTCAAGCCTAAGTCATTGACAAGTTTAGTTGAAGTCAAGTTAAAGTCAGGTCAAGGTCATATAAAAGTCAAACATTAGTCTAGGAAAAGTCAAATATAAGTCATTATTAAGTCCAATAAAAGTCACACAGTAGTCACTGATAAGTCAGAGAAAAGTCCAGAAAAGGTCAAGGAAAAGTCAAGGAAAAGTCTTAACTTAGTCACATAAAAGTCAGATGATAGTCAAGGAAAGGTCAAGGAAAATACAGGAAAAAGTCACAAAGAAGTCAAGAAAAGGTCACAAAAAGGTCAAGGAAAAGTCATAAAGAAGTCAAGCAACAGTCACAAAGAAGTCAATAAAAGGTCACAAAAAGGTCAAGAAAAAGTCAAAAGGAAGTCAATAAAAAGTCACAAAGAAGTCAAGTAAAAGTCACAAAGGAGTCAAGAAAAAGTCACAAAGAAGTCAATGAAAAGTCACAAAGAAGTCAATGAAAAGTCACAAAGGAGTCAAGAAAAAGTCATAAAGAAGTCAAGAAAAAGTCATAAAGAGTAAGCCAAAGTCACACAGAAGTCAAGGAAAAGTCACAAGGAAGTCAAGTAAAAGTCAAAAAGAAGTCAAGAAAAAGTCACAAGGAAGTCAAGACAAAGTCATAAAGAAGTCAAGAAAAAGTCATAAAGAAGTCAAGAAAAAGTTACAAAAAAGTCAAGAAAAAGTCAGATAAAAGTCATAAAGAAGTCTATAAAAAGTCAATGGAAAGTCAGATAAAAGTCATAAAGAAGTCATGAAACAGTCGCTCCAGTCATTGACTAATACCTGACTTAAACGTGACTATTACTTGACTTTCAGAAGTCAAGTAATAGTCAGCCGAGGTCACACAAAAGTCACGCTTTAGTCAATGCAACAACTGATATATTTTTTACTAAAAAAACATGCCCCCATTGACGACGCCACGGAATCAGCAAGCGCAGGATGTGTGTTATTGATAAGAGAGCTGCTATGTAGCAGCTCTTGCGTTGTGTTTGGATTTGCGCTGGGAACGATATATTAGTTAGTGATCTAGTAACAACAGCGAATGACTTACCTCACTGATTATGGCCTCGAGGTCCTCCTTCATGGGCTGTTTGGACTTCGGGGCCACCGCAATCGTCTTGAGAATGTCTGTAAAACAAGATGAGCAAATGCAAATGATTGAAGAGGAATGACATACCTTTTTTACTCGCGCTTCCCTGGTGGCTCGATGCCATGGTTTTCGATCCAGGCCAGCAGTTCATTCCACTGGAGGGATTCGAGGTGATGGTTGTCACCTTCTGTGACATCTGTGTCGGCAGGAGTAGTGGAGGTGTCAGCGGCAGGAGCAGTGGTGTCGGCGGCAGCAGGAGCGGTGGCAGTGGTGGTAGGAGCAGCAGCGGCGGTGGAAGGAGCAGTGGTGGCAGCGCCTGCTTTGCCATCATCGTCCTCACCGTTGTCGTTCGCCTTTAGATAGTCAGTACGCAGTGTGATAGAAAAGAAAAAATATTTACCTTTTCCGTTGGAGCTCACGGATGCTGATCTTCCTGAAGGGCTGCATAGCCCTGCTGTGAACGGACGTACTTGGCCAATGCCTGTTCATCATCGCTATGAGGCGGTGGGCGGGACTCGTCATCTGATGTGGGGGGACGGGGGTCCTCGACAGGCTCATCCGGCATCTGCTGTCGCTGCTTCCCCTTGCCCTTGTCGTGCGAGGCACGTGAGGGTTTGGGGTTGGGATTGGGATCGGCAATGGGGGAGCATCGTCCTCCACCTGTTGAGGGCAAACAATATCAAATTAATATATAATAGAAATAACTAATGCTTACGTCTGTGGGAGCTGTGCCAGCCTTAACAATGGCAAGGTAGGTGGGACGAGGGGGAGGAGGGCGTGGACGGTGTGATTTGGAAACGGGTGCGGGCACGTCCTTGTGGCCCTTCGCCTTCTTCGCATTTTGCGGCACAGGGCTGGGTTCACCTGGCACTTGCCTTTGGAACCAGCGACCTTCCTTGGCGATTCATGCCTGGGAGTCAAGGGGGGAGCAGGCAGTCAGTGTGAGGGGACGGACGGGAGGTGCGAGAAGGGCAAGCAATGGAAGCTGGTGTAGATGCCTGTGATGGGTGGGCAGTGTCATGTCGGGAAGGGGGGCCACGCGAAGAGGGAGCGACGGAGGAACAAGAACTGGACGGAGCACGGAATGAGGTGAAAAAGAAGGTGGTGGGGAAGGAGGGAGATCAGCGATAGAGTCACCGAGCAGGACTGACCCAAGGACTGCGTCGGCCTTCCAAGACCCGGCACAAAGGGAGAGGAGGGGGGCCATGCCCTCAAGCTCCTGCAGCGCCACATTCCATTCTGTAGCGAAGTGACATTTGTAAAATTTCTTCTTGCATGATAGGCCCGGAGCCAAACAGCCTGAGCGGTCGAGACATTCAAGGCGGGTGCGAGCGACAATGGCTGCGGCCTCGCAAATGGACTTCCACTCCGCCTTGTTGATGTCTGCCATTTGGGTGGTGAATGGAGGCCGCATTGGTGGGCGGGACCGGTTGGTGGACGAGACACCAATGTCCGGGTCCTTGAGGCAGTTGCGGAGGGTCCAGAGAACAGTCTGTGGGTAGTGAGCAGGAGGGTAGCGGGTCAGGATAGGGAAGGGGGGTTAACATTGTGCCACTGGAGATGAAGACCTGTTGTGCAGGATCATTCGTTCGCAGGGGCGGAGCAGCTGGAGCGACTGTGGGGGCGAAGACAACTAGTCAGAAGGTACAAACAATGTGAAAAAAATGAACAACTTACCTGAATTGACTGAGAGCTGAGAAGCAACGCGTCAATGAGGTTGACATACTTCACGAACTCGGCATTGTGCCATAGCTCATCATGAGTGAGCCAGGAAATGGAAGAGACAGACAGGCCAGAGGGGAGAAACAGAGAGGTACCAGGGCAGGGTTTGTCGTCATCAAGCACTTCATCGAAGTCATCGTCTAAGTCCAGCGAAGGTTCATAGTCTTCATCAAAGGGGGCGTGAGTGGAAGGAGAAGCGGCTTGTGAAGCAGACATGGAGAGTGAAAAGAATGGGAAAAGAATAAAAAGAAGAACAGGGGAAAGGGAGATGGCGCAGGAAGGAAGGAAAGAGGACAAGAAAATGAACATGCTGCACAAAGTGAAAGTGTAATAGCATGTCTTAGCCGACACTTAGCGGCGCCCAGGGCCCCACAACGCGAAAATCTTCGAAAATCCTTATCTCAAGATAATCAAAGCATCCTTCCCACTGATCTCAGTTCATCCACTGATCCCCCTGCTACTTCAACACTTCCAATGCCTAGATATTACTGTCCATGCTTCAAGTGCAAGTTAAAAAAGCTAGTTTCAAAGAGAACTATCCAGGCTCACTGCAAGAATAACCTTGATTATCTGGATCAGCTTAGATCTTCTGGGGCATCTCCACAGATTGTAACTCTTGTGCAGGAGTGCCACTATCAGACCATTGAGCTTCTTAAGAGCATAGATGAGGAGTCCCAATCATCTAGGCAATCTAGGTCTCCTTATCCAGATGGTGAGTGCTTGCCTTTTGATCTTTTAACTGCTTTACTGATCTGATCTGATCTGCTTTGATCTAGCTGATGCCTCTATGGCTCCACCATCATTTTCAGAGGATGAAATGAGAGATGATGATGCTATGATGGTTGATGACTATGGTGAGCACTTTATGATGGATTTTCTTATCTATTCTAATGTTATCATTGTAGATGCCTCATTTCCTTGGAGGAGAGAGAGATCTGGGACTTTTCAGAGGATCCATATGATCTGGAGCATAGATCAGATGAAGAGGATGATAGCTCGGTCATCTTTAATATCCCAGAGGAGACCATGGGAGCTCCACTGAGCTCTGGCTCTGAATCTGACCCACTGGAGTTTGATCTTGATGATGATGAGACTTTGGAAGACCCAGATGAAGCCATTCCTGGGTCTCCACCTGGGGGTTCTCATGGCAGTAATGGAGACTTGCCAGATGTAATTCTGCAGCTTCAAGAAGAGCTTTAAAGGATTACACACTCCCTCCTTGCCTGCTGAGGCTCCACAGCAGCATGACCTATCCAGGTCTGAAACTTTGTCTCTAAAGCACTACCTTGCTTGGACAGAGTCTAATGGCACTGTGAAAGCATACACTTCTCATGCACAGGTCCTTTCAGAGGCCACAGAGGAGGAAATCCTCAGCCTTTATAAAGTCAAGCAGCTAGCTATGACTCTTACAGGGATGAAGCCATCCTTTGTGGAGATGTGTCCTAGAAGCTGCATGGCCTTTACTGGCCAGTTTGCAGGTCAATCTACCTGCTCATATATTCATAATGGCAAACACTGTAAAGAACCACGCTACAAAGCAGCACAGGGTGCTAGAGCTAAACCAAAGCCAAGAGCAACCATGCCTACATGCCAATTACTCCAGTGATTCAGGCATATTATGCCAATGCAGAAACATCTCATGAGATGCCCATAGGGACCACTGCTTGAAGGAGACATTAGCAGTACTTGCAAAGGCTCTGCATTTAGACAGAGGTGTAAACCAAGTAAAAAAGTCAGAGTTTTCCAACTCTGATCATCATGTTTACCACTATGAAGAGTTGGGGCTGTTTAAAGATGAGAGAGACACTGCTTTATCAATCTCCTCTGATGGTGCTCAGCTCACTATGAAAAAGCAATCCAATATGTGGCTTTTAATTGTTCTTCTCCTCAATCTCCCACCAGAGATGTGTTATAAAACAAATAATGTCATTATTCCTCTTGCCATTCCAGGACCACTAGCACCTGGAAATGTTGAATCTTTTATATATCCACTCTTTGAAGAGATGGCACAAGCAAGTGTTGGAATGTGGACATGGGATGCTGTTGACTCATCCTACTTTGTTCTGAGGGCATATATCTGTGGAGTAAAAGGTGACATGCTTGGGTCTGCCAAGTTGAGTGGAATGGCAGGACACTCAGCTCTTCATGGTGATTGCTTCAGTCTGGTACAAGGGGCCTTCTCTGCTAAGACAAGTGGTGCAAAGCCCCAATATTATCCAATCTCTCCACCTGAGAAGAGGTATATAATAAAAAGTGCCCTATTGTGAATATGGCTAACTTGCCATTGAGATCCCAAGATCATTATTGGGAGACAATTAGAAGGCTTGATTCTGCTGTCACTAAACAAGAACTCAAAAGGATTGTGACTAATACAGGAATCTCACGCCCTACTATATGTGCAGCCAGTCCTGCATTTTTGCATCCATCATTCTTTCCCTGGATCCATTTCATTTATTTTATGAAAACTGCATGGTGCACATCTGGGATTTGTGGGTGACTCACAGTACACCTGATGAGAAGATACATATGAGTGCAGAAATGGCCTCAGAACTTGGTGAAGAGATTGAGAGGGCAGTAAAGACACTCCCACCATCATTTTGTGGGCCAATAAGAAACCTGTACAAAAAGCGCCACAGCCAATACAAAATTTATGAGTGGATGGCTGTCCTTCATTATTTTATCATACCAATGGCATGGGAGCTAGGATTTGATGAAGATGTGCTAGAGAACTTTGTGGAGTTTGTGAATATTGTTGAAGTTGCAATGTCTCACACACCAAAGTGTAATGATGACTTAGCAGCCTTATATTCTCAAGCCACATCTTTCCTTAAAGGATTTGAAAGGCTTTATGTTCATAATGATCCAACCAAAGTTTCAAGGTGCAGACTGTGCATCTGGCAATTGATTCATGTCCCAACCCATATTGCATGGAATGGCTCAATCAGATTTGGTTCTCAAGCCACAGTTGAAAGGGCCATTGGAGAGATTGGTCATAAAGTCAGATCTAAAAAAGCACCATTTGGCAACATTGCCACAATGCTTTTTGAAAGGGCAAATAACAAGGTGCTGACCTTGAAATATTCTTTCTTAAAAACACAATCCAAGGAGAAAAGGAAGTCTGAACATCTATATCAGTCACTTCCAATCAAAAGGGGGGAAATGAATGGACCCTCAGAATATTATCATCACATTGCTGCAATTTGTGATTATCTTAAAGAGGATTTTGATATGGACCTGAAAGTTCAGAGATGGGGGAAGTGTAAAATCCCAGGAGATGTCACATTAAGGAGCAGAATATCTGAGCAAGGAGGCCAAGCTTCCAGGTCATATAGATACTTTGAATATCAGGAAGAGGTGCCCATTTTTGGAGAGGCAATGGCATTTTACTCTCTACTAGACAGTGGCCACAAATTGGTAGTCTTTCATCAGCTTGTGAGGACAGTTGACATACATGGAAGATGGTGTGGAGAGTGGTCTAAAGGCTATGTGGTGTTGGAAACCTCTCATATCACTAAATTGGTTGGGATTTGGGTGATGGAGTCAAGAGTTCATGTCTTAAGACAACATGCAGGATTAGATATGCTTAATGTTGAGGAGTTTGAGATTGAAGAGGAAGAAGAGGAGTAAATAGTTGATCTGATTCTTATACTTGTACTGTATGCTGTATGTAAAGATATTGAAAGCTATTTATAAAAGTATCTTGAGCATGGAAGCAGACTGTAAGCAGTCAAATGACAAACAAACATCTGCAATGCATTGCCTTCACATTCTTAGCCTGTCTTCCAGCCAAGCTCTCAAGCCAGGCATAAGCTCTCCAGTCTGTCAGTTTCTAAGCTGGTTTTATAATTTGTTAAGTGAGGCAGATCAACTGCAGCCCCTTCCAGCAGACAAATGTCAAGCACACCTTATGTTAATTTCTTCTGCTGGCCCATAATGTGATGCAGTGAGAAAAATGACTGACATGTGAAGTAATTCACTAGGTTACATAACACAAGTGCCCCTCAAATATCCCTTATCACTAGACTACTATAAGAAAGCTGGTATGGCCAACAGCTCTTGGCAGTGTCCTCACACTTGGGTTCCTTGTCCTCTGAGAGACCATACACTCTATTGCAGAGCTTCCTGGAGTATATCCGGAACTGCTGAATGGTGTGCCCTGTATCTAGTACCTGATGATACCAGTTGAACAGATGTGCAATTCTCATCTTCACCTATTGCCTCTACATCTAGGCACAAATCTGTGGTTGAGTATTCTGAGGATGATCTTGATGTGCAAGTGTGTAAGAGTGGGGGTGGTGAATATGAGGAAGGGATGCATGTAAGCCTTGGATGAAGATGAGATGTTAGAAGATGATGATCTAGAACTTTAAATAAGAACACCGGAGAAACTTTTGCAGGTTGCAAGAATAGTGAACTTGCCTCAATGTGGGTGCAATTTGGGGTCTCCACTATTTCCCTCTACATTTATGCACAAGTCTATGGTTGAGACTTCTGAGAATGATCTTAATGTGCATGTACATCTAGACATAGGACATTCCAACTGTTGTCAAGTAGTTCAGGATGTATTTCAGAAAGCTCTGTGATGAATTGATGAAGCATGTAGTCTCTCAGAGAGCAATGGACCCAAGTGTGAAGAGATCTCACTGTCAGCCATGCCAGTCTTCTTGTAGTTTAGTGATGATGAAAAAATTATAGGAATCTGCACTAAGTATGCTAGTGAAGTGAAGTGAACTAGTGAACTCTCTTTTAATCATTTCACCATTTGAGAATCAACATATATATTAGGGACAAGGAAGGTTTTCATTAAAAATGGAAGGTAGAGAGTCCAACATGTAGAGGTAATAGGTGGAGACTCAGAATTGCACCCACATTGAGGCAAGTTAACTTATTCTTGCAATGTACAAAAGTTTCTCTGGTGTTCTTATTAAAAGTTCAAGATCATCATCTTCTAACATTTTACCTTCATTTAAGGCTTACATGTATCCATTCCTCATATTCACTATCCTCACTCCATGCACACATACATCAAGATCATCCTCAGAAGACTCAACCACAGACCTGTGCCTAGATGTAGAGGGAAACAATGGAGACTCAGAATTGCGCCCACATTGAGGCAAGTTGACTTGTTCTTGTTATGTGTAAAAGTTTCTCTGATGTTCTTAAAAGATCAAGATCATCATCTTCTAACATCTCATCTTCATCCAAGGTTTACTTGCACCTGTTCCTCATATCCATCACCCTGCTCCAATGTAAATGCACATTAAAATCATCCTCAGAGAACTCCACCACAGACTTGTGCCTAGATGTAGAGGGAAATGGTGGAGATCCAGAAGTGCACCCACATTGAGGCAAGTTAACTTGTTCTTGTTATGTGTAAAAGTTTCTCTGTTGTTCTTAAAATATCAAGATCATCATCTTCTAAAATCTCATCTTCATCCAAGGCTCACTTGCACCTGTTCCTCATACCCATCACTCTGCTCCAAGGTAAATGTACACTAAGATCATTCTCAGAAGACTCAAGCACAGACTTGTGCCTAGATGAAGAGGAAAATGATGGAGATCCAGAATTGCACCACATTAAGACAAGTTAACTTATTCTTGTTATGTGTAAAAGTTTTTCTCTGGTGTTCTTAAAAGATTAAGATCATCATCTTCTAATGTCTCATCTTCATCCGGAGCTTACATGCATCCCTTCCTCATATTCACCATCTTCACTCTGCAGCACACATACATCAAGATCATCCTTAGATGACTCAACCACAGACTTGTGCCTAGATGTAGAAGGAACAGGTGGAGACCCAGAATTGCACCCACATTGAGGCAAGTTCACTTATTTTTCACCCTGCAAAAGTTTCTCTGGTGTTCTTATTAAAAGTTCAAGATCATGATCTTCTAACACCTCATCTTCATCTAAGGCCTACATACACCCCTTCCATGTATCCACCACTCCCACCTCCACACACATGCACCCATTCCTCATTTCCCCACCCCACCACCAGGCACATACACATACACCCCCTTTGCATCCCATCAACCCATTCCTTATGCACCTCTTCCCTATTCCCTCCCCCCTTCCCAATATGCCTTTCCTCATCCTTTCAACTCCTTCCTCATGCACACCCTCCCCATTTCCTTTCCCATGCACACTTTACCCATCCTTCTCACCCCATCCCCTATGCCACCCTCCTCATCCTTTCACCTCCTGCCTCTGCACACCTACCCTCCCCCCACCACCTCCTCCATATATGCTTTCCTTATGCACATCTTCCCCATGCAAGCTTTCTCTATATCCTTCACTGGCCTCACCCCCTTTCTTAGTCTCTTGCATGACTTACAATGAGTGCAGCTTGACCAGCAATCAACTTTGCCTAATTTGGTAATTCAATCCAGCTTTGACTTTCATTGACTGTGTACGACTTGTGATGACTTGCCACTCACATTGCCTAATTTGGTTATGCACTCCAAGTCATGTCAATTTTTCTACTTTTTTCCCAGTCAACTTTGTCAACTTTGACTTTCCATTGGACACTGTGCACCGACTTGTGCTGACTTGCCATTTGCATTGCCTAATTTGGTTATGCACTCCAAGTCATGTCAATTTTTTCTACTTTTTTCCCCAAGTCAGCTTTGACTTTCATTGACTGTGTACTGACTTGTACTGACTTGCCATTCACATTGCCTAATTTGTTATGCATGTCAACAAAATGCCAGTAAGCTGAAACTTTTTGTGTTTTTTTCCTCAAGTCACATTTCCCTTTGATCATTTTTGATTTTCCAAAATGGACTTTTATTGACTAGTAGTTGACCTTTGACTAAACATTGACTGAAATGCAGGTTTTTTCGACTTTGGCCTGACTTTTGCTTCGAATTCCTTTTTTACTGTGTATCATCAGGTAAGTACT